>NW_021028554.1:0-15202 GCF_004153795.1 Camellia sinensis
AAAAATAAATTGAGGCACATTTCGGGAAACAATAAGTAATGGAAAGGCAATTGTTTAGATTGATCACTCTGGTTGGAATCCTTTAAATTCCTCAGAATTCCCTTGGTCGGGCAACTGTCACCCAGTGGGTGATGACGATGACTTCGAGATCCAATGGTAAGTGTTAAAACAAAATTGACTGGTTTCATTCACCTATCCTCGGGTTTGTTGCATAGTATCCCGGACACTATTCGTGGGTTATGTTATGTCAATAAGGCAAGCATGAAACTATGCTACTAGTACTGTTTGATCATTCCCTTGTGGAAGGAGTGGTATATTGATAGTTACAACTGATGTGCCCTTTTGTGATCAAACTTGCCTCCTTTTGCATGGATAGAGCATTAGCAACTTCTAAACTAGGGCAGGATACCCTCCTTTCCGGGATTTTATTATTGCCTCTTTGAATGATTTAGTGAATCCTAGGTCTGACTTCTAAATTAGGACAGGGCAACCCTACCCCCCAGATAGGCACGAATGCAAATTATGTCCTTGTGTTATATTTTGGAAAGGATTTGATTTGATTCCAGCGATCTAACAACGAGGAAGACAGTGATTTCATTCCCAAAGTCTGGGGAGTCTGACGTGGCAGTGATTTGATTCTGTGGCAATCTGAGTTGTTTGGGGGCAATGATGCAGTTACAAAGATTTGGGGGTTTAATTTAGGCAGTAATTCATATTTTGATTATGATTTGAGTAATCAATAGTAAATTAGGAGGGTGGTTTTCCAATTTTAAAGAATTTGAGTTTGAATTTGGGTTCTTACCTTAGTGATCAAAGAAGAAGAGGAAAAAGAAAAGAACGATTGGCTTTTTAAAATTTAAATCCCCAAGAAAACATGTTATTAAAGAATTAACTTCTAAAAAAAAGGAAAAAGGAACTTTCTACTTAAGTTGAGCCTCGGAGATTATGGAAGGTGCTTGATCGAATAAAAATCTTCAAGTCATTGACTTTAGGGGGAATTTCGACTTTTATGAAAAATGGTTGATAAGGAAGTGGTGACCAAATCCTCAGTTTTGAATAAAATTCGAAATCCCCTAGAAAGACATTTGACTAAGGAGACAATTGTTTGATTAGATACTTGGAATAAGATCGGGAGCTCCTTGGGAGGAAAGAATTGTGAAAGAAAACACGAGTAGAATTTTAGAAATTATGGAAAGTTTTTGATCAGACAGAAATCCTTAGGTTTTTGACTTTAGAGGGAATTTGATTTTATGGAAAAGTGTTGATGAGGAGGTGATGACCGAGTCTTTCACTTTGAAGTGAAATTTTGAATTTCCTTAGAAGACATTTGACTATAAGGTGATTGTTTGATTGATTTCTTGGAATAAGATCTAAAATTCTTTGGAAATTTTTTGAAAATAAAATTTGAAAAGAGTTTTGAAATTATGGAAAGTTCTTTTTATCAGGTAAAAACATTTGGGCCGCTGACTTTGAGGGAACATTAATTTTATGGAGAAATGTTAGACAAGGAAGTAATGACCGAGTCTCTCATTTCGAATAAAATTTTGGTTCCTGTACAAGATATTTGGTTAACGGGTGATTGTTTGGTTGATTCCTTGGAATAAAATTCGAACTCCCCAAAACTTTCGGAAAAAAAAACGGATTGGGAAACATTGAAATTTTAAAGAGAAAAAATAAAAAAGCTGCACTTTATTTTGAAAAAGGATTTTGTAAAAAATAGAAGTTGAAATTTGATCACGCACTTTTAAAAATAAATTGAGGCACATTTCGGGAAACAATAAGTAATGGAAAGACAATTGTTTAGATTGATCACTCTGGTAGGAATCCTTTAAATTCCTCAGAATTCCCTTGGTCGGGCAACTATCACCCAATGGGTGATGACGATGACTTCGAGATCCAATGGTAAGTGTTAAACAAAATTGACTGGTTTCATTCACCTATCCTCGGGTTTGTTGCATAGTATCCCGGACACTATTCGTGGGTTATGTTATGTCAATAAGGCAAGCATGAGACTATGCTACTAGTACTGTTTGATCATTCCCTTGTGGAAGGAGTGGTATATTGATAGTAACAACTGATGTGCCCTTTTGTGATCAAACTTGCCTCCTTTTGCATGGAGAGAGCATTAGCAGCTTCGAAAGATGGGCATACACCCTCCTTTTCAGGATTGTATTATTGCCTCTTTGAATGATTTAGCAAATCCTTGGTCTGACTTCTAAATTAGGACAGGACAACCCTGGCCCCCAAATAGGCATGAACGCAAATTTTGTGCTCATGTGATATTTTTGAAATGATTTGATTTGATTTAATTTGATTCCAGCGATCTAACAACGAGAAAGACAGTGATTTCATTCCCAAGGTCTGGGGAGTCTGACGTGGCAGCGATTTGATTCTGTGGCAATCCGAGTTGTTTGGGGGGGCAATGATGCAGTTACAAAGATTTGGGGGTTCAATTTAGGCAGTGATTCATATTTTGATCATGATTTTAGTAATCAGTAGTAAATTAGGTGTGTGGTTTCCCAATTTTAAAGAATTTGAGTTTGAATTTGGGTTCTTACCTTAGTGATCAAAGAAGAAGAGGAAAAAGAAAAGAACGATTGGCTTTTTAAAATTTAAATCCCCAAGAAAACATGTTATTAAAGAATTAACTTCTAAAAAAAAGAAAAAAGGAACTTTCTAACTTAAGTTGAGCCTCGGAGATTATGGAAGGTGTTTGAAGAATAAAAATCTTCAAGTCATTGACTTTAGGGGGAATTTCAACTTTTATGAAAAATGGTAGATAAGGAAGTGGTGACCAAATCCTCAGTTTTGAATAAAATTCGAAATGCCCTAGAAAGACATTTGACTAAGGAGACAATTGTTTGATTAGATACTTGGAATAAGATCGAGAGCTCCTTGGGAGGGAAGAATTGTGAAAGAAAACACGAGTAGAATTTTAGAAATTATGGAAAGTTTTTGATCAGACAGAAATCCTTAGGTTTTTTACTTTAGAGGGAATTTGATTTTATGGAAAAGTGTTGATGAGGAGGTGATGACCGAGTCTTCACTTTGATGTGAAATTTTGAATTTCCTTAGAAGACATTTGACTATAAGGTGATTGTTTGATTGATTTCTTGGAATAAGATCTAAAATTCTTTGGAAATTTTTTCAAAATAAAATTTGAAAAGAGCTTTGAAATTATGGAAAGTTCTTTTTATCAGGTAAAAACATTTGGGCCGCTGACTTTGAGGGAACCTTAATTTTATGGAGAAATGTTAGACAAGGAAGTAATGACCGAGTCTCTCATTTCGAATAAAATTTTGGTTCCTGTACAAGATATTTGGTTAACGGGTTATCGTTTGGTTGATTCCTTGGAATAAAATTCGAACTCCCCAAAACTTTCGGAAAAAAAAGCGGACTGGGAAACATTGAAATTTTAAAGAGAAAAAAAAAAAAAGCTGCACTTTATTTTGAAAAAGGATTTTGTAAAAAATAGAAGTTGAAATTTGATCACGCACTTTTAAAAATAAATTGAGGCACATTTCGGGAAACAATAAGTAATGGAAAGACAATTGTTGAGATTGATCACTCTGGTAGGAATCCTTTAAATTCCTCAGAATTCCCTTGGTCGGGCAACTATCACCCAATGGGTGATGACGATGGCTTCGAGATCCAATGGTAAGTGTTAAACAAAATTGACTGGTTTCATTCACCTATCATCGGGTTTGTTGCATAGTATCCCGGACACTATTCGTGGGTTATGTTATGTCAATAAGGCAAGCATGAGACTATGCTACTAGTACTGTTTGATCATTCCCTTCTGGAAGGAGTGGTATATTGATAGTAACAACTGATGTGCCCTTTATTGACCAAACTTGCCTCCTTTTGCATGGATAGAGCATTAGCAACTTCTAAACTAGGGCAGGACACCCTCCTTTCGAGGATTGTATTATTGCCTCTTTGAATGATTTAGCAAATCCTTGGTCTGACTTCTAAATTAGGACAGGACAACCCTGGCCCCCAAATAGGCATGAACGCAAATTTTGTGCTCATGTGATATTTTTGAAATGATTTGATTTTATTTAGTTTGATTCCAGCGATCTAACAACGAGAAAGACAGTGATTTCATTCCCAAGGTCTGGGGAGTCTGACGTGGCAGCGATTTGATTCTGTGGCAATCCGAGTTGTTTGGGGGCAATGATGCAGTTAAAAAGATTTGGGGGTTCAATTTAGGCAGTGATTCATATTTTGATCATGATTTTAGTAATCAGTAGTAAATTAGGTGGGTGGTTTCCCAATTTTAAAGAATTTGAGTTTGAATTTGGGTTCTTACCTTAGTGATCAAAGAAGAAGAGGAAAAAGAAAAGAACGACTGGCTTTTTAAAATTTAAATCCCCAAGAAAACATGTTACTAAAGAATTAACTTCTAAAAAAAAGAAAAAAAGGAACTTTCTAACTCAAGTTGAGCCTCGGAGATTATGGAAGGTGTTTGATCGAATAAAAATCTTGAAGTCATTGACTTTAGGGGGAATTTCGACTTTTATGAAAAATGGTAGATAAGGAAGTGGTGACCAAATCCTCAGTTTTGAATAAAATTCGAAATCCCCTAGAAAGACATTTGACTAAGGAGACAATTGTTTGATTAGATACTTGGAATAAGATCGAGAGCTCCTTGGGAGAAAAGAATTGTGAAAGAAAACACGAGTAGAATTTTAGAAATTATGGAAAGTTTTTGATCAGACAGAAATCCTTAGGTTTTTGACTTTAGAGGGAATTTGATTTTATGGAAACGTGTTGATGAGGAGGTGATGACCGAGTCTTTCACTTTGAAGTGAAATTTTGAATTTCCTTAGAAGACATTTGACTATAAGGTGATTGTTTGATTGATTTCTTGGAATAAGATCTAAAATTCTTTTGAAATTTTTTGAAAATAAAATTTGAAAAGTGTTTTGAAATTTTGGAAAGTTCTTTTTATCAGGTAAAAACATTTGGGCCGCCGACTTTGAGGGAACCTTAATTTTATGGAGAAATGTTAGACAAGGAAGTAATGACCGAGTCTCTCATTTCGAATAAAATTTTGGTTCCTGTACAAGATATTTGGCTAACGGGTGATCGTTTGGTTGATTCCTTGGAATAAAATTCGAACTCCCCAAAACTTTCGAAAAAAAAGCGGATTGGGAAACATTGAAATTTTAAAGAGAAAAAAAAAAAAAAAGCTGCACTTTATTTTGAAAAAGGATTTTGTAAAAAATAAAAGTTGAAATTTGATCACGCACTTTTAAAAATAAATTGAGGCACATTTCGGGAAACAATAAGTAATGGAAAGACAATTGTTTAGATTGATCACTCTGGTAGGAATCCTTTAAATTCCTCAGAATTCCCTTGGTCGGGCAACTATCACCCAATGGCTGATGACGATGACTTTGAGATCCAATGGTAAGTGTTAAACAAAATTAACTGGTTTCATTCACCCATCCTCGGGTTTGTTGCTTAGTGTCCCGGACACTATTCATGGGTTATGTTATGTCAATAAGGCAAGCATGAGACTATGCTACTAGTACTGTTTGATCATTCCCTTGTGGAAGGAGTGGTATATTAATAGTAACAACTGATGTGCCCTTTTGTGACCAAACTTGCCTCCTTTTGCATGGATAGAGCATTAGCAACTTCTAAACTAGGGCAGGATACCCTCCTTTCGAGGATTGTATTATTGCCTCTTTGAATGATTTAGTGAATCCTAGGTCTGACTTCTAAATTAGGACAGGACAACCCTGGCCCCCAAATAGGCATGAACGCAAATTTTAAATTATGTGCTTATGTGATATTTTGAAAATGATTTGATTTGATTCTAGGGATCAACAATCAAACATGCAGTGATTTCATTCCAAAATATGGGTAGTTTGATATTTCTGTGATTTGATTATGTGGCTATTTGAGTTATTTGGAGCAATGATCCAATTACAAAGATTTGGGCGTTCAATTTAGGCATTGATTCATATTTTGATCATGATTTTAGTAATCAGTAGTAAATTAGGTGGGTGGTTTCCCAATTTTAAAGAATTTGAGTTTGAATTTGGGTTCTTACCTTAGTGATCAAAGAAGAAGAGGAAAAAGAAAAGAATGATTGACTTTTTAAAATTTAAATCCCCAAGAAAACATGTTATTAAAGAATAACTTCTAAAAAAAAAAGGAACTTTCCAACTTAAGTAGTGCCTTGGAGATTATGGAAGGTGTTTGATCGAATAAAAATCTGGAAGTCATTGACCTTAGGGGGAATTTCGACCTTTATGAAAAATGGTAGATAAGGAAGTGGTGACCAAATCTTCAATTTTGAATAAAATTCGGAATCCCCTAGAAAGACATTTGCCTATGAAGACAATTGTTTGAGTAGATACTTGGAATAAGATCGAGAGCTCCTTGGGAGGAAAGAATTGTGAAAGTAAACCCGAGTAGAATTTTTGAAATTATGGAAAGTTTTTTATTAGACAGAAATCCTTAGGTTTTTTACTTTAGAGGGAATTTGATTTTATGGAAAAGTGTTGAGGAGGTGATGACCGAGCCTTTCACTTTGATGTGAAATTTTGAATTTCCTTATATGACATTTGACTATAAGGTGACTGTTTAATGGATTTCTTGGAATAAGATCTAAAATCCTTTATTTTGTCATGCGCTTTGTGTATTTTATTCACACAAAAAATTAGATCGATCCGATAATGAATCCAAAATTAATCCAAAATCAAATAATTTACATGTAAAAATTAATATTATTTAAATAACATTGGTTAAATTAATTTTTGAGTGATACTTTGTTAAAATCCACCTACTCTCCACCTATTTCACCCACTTAAACCTACTCCACTAAACCTAACCCACTACACCACTACCACCTCCACTTCACCTACTCCTTACCTACTACACACTCACCCTCTTCTATATATAGGAATCATGAATCATTGTAATATAAATCAATACATCAATCAATAATATACATCAATTTTAACATGGTATCAGAGCGGGTTTAGAACCTAGTATTTTCGCTTCACCGACGGGCGGCAACCCGCCCGCCGGACCTCAACCTATTCCGCTGTCATCTCTATCAACCTATTACGCAAGGAATTACTTAGCCGATCTACTCGAGACCTGTGTTCGCAGAGTTATATACTGACTCTGATCTCGTAGTCGTCGACGATATCTGAAAGCTCTGGAGTACAAGCTTGGGAGGTAAGACCATCGGAGCTCCGGAGTGCTGTCACGCCAACTTCAGCAAGTATTACGGCGAGTTTTTGGTCTGACAATCGGTTTTCCGGCACGTTCGCCGGCCACAGCCCTTGCTACTTCAACATCGGAGTGATGGTGATGGATTTGGAGAAGTGGAGGCGGTTCGGGTACACGAAGCGGATCGAGAGGTGGATGCAGATCCAGAAGAGTGGTCGAATCTACGAGCTCGGCTCGCTCCCGCCGTTCCTGCTGGTCTTCGCTGGACACGTGGCGGCCATCGAGCACCGGTGGAATCAACACGGCTTGGGCGGAGATAACTTGAGAGGTAGTTGTCGTGACCTACACGCCGGTCCGGTGAGCCTCCTTCACTGGAGCGGGAGTGGCAAGCCGTGGCTCAGGCTCGACTCCAAACAATCGTGCCCATTGGACTCTCTTTGCGATTTCTCCCAATTCCCCCTCACTCTCTCTCTCTCTCGGGTTAGGGAGGGAGAGGGCCATACACACCCATTTTCAGAGACATCCATCCACACCACACCACAGACTCATTATTACGCATCTCACTATCCCTTTTATTTATTTTTATTTTATCTTTCTTCTTTCATACAAAAAAGAAAAAAAGCACCGCCCATGACAGCAATCATGTTGTTCTTATCTCCTTTCACTTTCTTTATTTATTTGTTTTTTTTTAACAGCACCTTTTGCCCACACCATTTCACACTTTTCTTTTATTTTTCTATATTACCATCATGCACCCTACAATCAACACCATGCGCTGGTTCCACCCACTTTCCTTTTATTATTATTATTATTATTATTATTATTCTTATTAAAACAAAAAAAAACCAAACACCATTGCAAACAATTTACAAATTTGCACAACCAACCATATTTTATTCATCTCAGGGAACAAAAAGAAGAAGAGGAAGAGGAAGTCTCTCTCTCTCTTTCTCTCAAAGAGTTGCTTTCAATCAATTCAAACAAAATATAACAGAATTGCATACCACTTTGATGTGGATGTATAGAACTAATCAATTAAAAAGTTTCAACAATTCTCATTATTATTGATTGTCACCGCACTGTTGTTCCAGAAAGGACAAACAAGAAATTAGGCAAAGCAAAGGGTTGAAAAGCATAACTGTGAAATTTAACATTCTCTTTGTAATTTATGTTGTCTTAAAGTCACTTGGTAGGCTATTCCGGGTCAACAACGATATGTAATGTATTAGGTTAGCACTTTACACTTAAAGCCAAATACGGAAGAATTCAAGACTGCTATTGCGTGGACAAGAATAGAAGACTTTTCTTTCTCTTTTTGGATATTTGTTGCTTAAAGGTCATTGGATATGCAAACACCAATGCTTAATCAAAATCGGGCAAACGCCCAGATCTAAGATCGTGCCTGGATTACTCAATTATCCAATGGGTGTAAAATCAGTTATACATTAAGATTTTTGATTTCATTTTTTTTTTATTTTTTAAGTAGAAGGTAGGATCTAGACAATACTTTGATCCACATCCACAAGACTCTATTTATTAGGTAAGATCCTGATTTTGACAACTTGAATCCTAATGGCGAAGTTGAGAAAAATGGTCAAGTCTTTGAGTAAATGCATTGTGTTTGAGGAGAAGGAAGCCTAACCTTGATACAAAACTCTATTGTTGTACTCTTTGACTTCTAGAGTTTTTAAACAGTTTTAACATAGACAAACCCGTATTTCTGAAAACAAAATATAGTTGTCTCTCATAATATCCGAAATATCTACTTAATACAAACGGAACACAGAGGTCCACAGAACGAGAGACAAGGCCGGCGGCCCCACATGTGTGAGTCCCATGTATTGAACCCCCCTCTGTCCTCTATTCTTTGATTTTTTTATTTTTTTTGTGTGTTTACTATTTTCGTGCAAGTGGCACAGCTTACATAATTTCCAACAAAAACGTAAAGTAATTAAACTAACCTGCTGAACTAGGAATATGTTCGTGCAAATCTTTGACAGCTGCCCTCTAGACCTGTTGAATATGAAAATCAACCTAATCAGTTAAAGAAACTGGTGCTATCTGAACTTGACATACTAGACAAGGAAGAGGGAGAGAGGTGCAAAGTTAAGGCAATTAGCACACTATGAACACCCAAAAATTGCTTACCCGGGTACACACTGTAGTTTAATACGTGAGGTGGGTCCTCAGTATGATAGTTTTGCTGCCATCTCACGAAGTGCTTTGCAAGGTCATAGCAACAGCATTGTAACTGGCATACTCGTACCTGTAAAAGCAACGAAATAAATAAGGGCAAATGTTCATTTGGATGAATGTTATTTGAGCATGTTTCCTTCAAAAAGACGGGTTGTGGTGCCTACTAGTATTAGTTGAATTGAAATGGAACATTTTAAAATTTCTGCAAATTGTTTGAACAATTTTTCTGTTTCCAAAACCTTGAAAGAAAAAAAATCAAATTGGAGGCATAGAGACTAATTTTCTTTTAATATGAAAAGTAAACACGCGGTAGCACATGGAAAATGTTAAAATCTATGAGGTGCAACATAAGCTTTTAGCTCAATAAAACGAAAAATTGCATAAAATTAATTTACACTCTCCTGGTGATTTACAAAAACATTTAGCATGTTTGGTTGCATTTTCAATTTTTTGTTCTCATTTTTTGAAAAGCATTAAAAACTTGTTTTGGCACACTGCGAAAACTATTTTCATTGGAAATGGAAGTGTCAAGAAAATCCAAATTGGAAACAAAGAATATGTGCTGAAAACTTTCTTACAATAGATAACCAAAAATGGAGGCACGAAAACTTACATTAAAATAGTTGGGGGGGATTTGGATCTCGTCTCTTCGCTCCATCATTATGTTACCGGTATTGCAAGTCATTATGACAAAACCCAATCTCTTGGTAGTTCCCGCGACAACTCCTTTTTCCAGCATGCAAAATCTCCTCCTCCAAAGTATCAATGCCAAATTGCCTTTTGTGTTTTTTCAGAAGGAACACAAACTTTTGGCCTTCACCATCCCAGTTTCTGAGGAAGAAAAATAATGAGTCCATTTTATGCTGAATCTGCTATTGCTTCCCTTGTGACGCGTGGTTTTCGTTTTCTCTGTTTATCAATCTTTGTGTAAAAACAGTTTTTGAGAACTAAACTTTTTGGGTTTCTTAAGAGATGGGTTCTTTTTTAAAACAGAAAACCAAACCCAACAATAACTTTAGCTACTTGTTATTTCCTCTTCTCCATTTCTCTGCACCTCTTTCACAACAAGAGAACTTATTGACTTTCAAATTTCTTGGAGTGTTAAACACCGGAAGTTTAATGTTCCATATCAGATTATGGAACATTTGCATAGATTTTCTATCACAACAAGCTAAAAAGCCTACCAGACATGATTAATTAGGTCATGGTAAGAGGTCGATGCTATCATTATCTTAAGGAGATACGGAAAGATCACACAAGCTGAATTGAGCTCCGTCAGGAGCATTAATTTTATAAAGGACGACTTTTACCAGCTAAAATCAAGATAAAACATGGATAGGAGATGGAGGTCAAGATGGGAGTAATCAAGAAACTTCAAATCAGTGGATGTAATAATATAGCTACCATAACTCTCCTATCTTTGTGTTTCATGTTATATAAGAAATTAAGTTTGGTATGTGGGCTTGCCGAAGATGCTAGAATTTTTTTATTTGTTATATGGTATTGTGAAATACACATAAAATAAAGAATAATCAAGGTATCATAGATAATGAATATATGCAATAAACTTCTAAAAACTTAAATTTATACTTTTAGACCATAATATACATTGAAATCCAAAATACAAAAAATTAAAGAAACTTAACATATAAAAAACATAGGAAATAAAATGGGAATAATAATGCCTCAAATTTGCAAGCCATTGTTGTATAAATTCAATTCTTGCATAGCCTTTCTTATTTCACTATAGCGGGATGGAACAAAAAAAATTGGACCACTACCGTCTTTGGTTATCTTCCAATCCATTCACAGGAAGCTATTCGAGAGGATGTTCAGTCGGTCAACTGATGCAACAATAGTAACGACCCAGTCTATATCAGAGGCTACAAAAACAGCGGAGGTGAATGACCGAATTAGGGCCTTTTTTTGTAGGACCATAGCAAGTGAGTAGGTCTATGAAAAAACATTAGTTGTTAGAATCAAGTCTTTCAAGTATTCTCATTACTAAGCAGGTTAAAATGAATGTTACGGCTCTATACCATGATAGGAAGTATCTGCTCTCCTTAAAAACGAGTGGCTCACGCACATTCTGCAATAATTAGTTTGATTTATCTCGAACTAGAACCGTTTCTTATCGTTTTCCATCTGTGTATGCAGAGCTTAATATTGGTCACTCATTAAGTCATTGGCACACTCAGTGTGCCATATGGTTTATATATTGTATTCATCTTATCCCCCGCCAGATTTGTATAACAAGTTATAGTACTTCATCGAATCTCGGTGCAACGTATACCGTAGTTTGTCTTATACCGCATCGAGACACACTACATATGAAGAGAGTCCTTACCAACTGGACTGGAGAGAAAATGAAGTTCTAATTTCACTTGTAGACATGATTGTTCTAATAATGTTATCTTAAAAAAAACAAAACCTAGACCAACCATGAGTTCCTCTACGTTAGACATAATTATGGCATATATACAAACAGTTGACGAAGTTCATAAATAGAAGAGACTCAAATTAATTAACCAGAAAGAAATCAGGACGTACCACAGGTCAATAGATTTTGCATATCATTCTTATATCTTCAAGAAAATGATAAATTAGTTTATCTAACTTGTATACATAGACACACACACTTGTCAGCATATACCAGCTGTCAATTTCATAATTTTAACAGACCCAAATGATTAAACAGATAAGAAATGCAGGACTACAAAGGAATAGCAATTTCCAATGACATTCAAGTACTATATCTTCAACAAAATGACTAAATTAGACCAACAATAGTTTATCTAACATTGAATACATATACAGAAAATAGACATAATACCCAGTTGACAGGTTCATATATTGATCCAAAGCCCAAATGCATCTTTCCAATGTTAATATCTTCAAAAAATGACTAAATTTGGCCCACCATAGTTTCTTATTAGGTCACTCCACTTAGATACATATCATATATATATGACTAAACACCAGTTGACAATATTGATCATTGCAACCCGCCCCAATGCACACTAACAAGAGACGGGAAAAAAAAAAAAAAAAAAACAAAAAAATAAAGAGCCTATACCCAGACCAGAAGTTTCTAGCCTAAGGGGGCCCTTTTGGAGTTCTTGGCTATATAAAGTCAGAATATTGAAAATCAAGCGAGTTTGAAAGTCCCAATTCAAAGCACAAGTTTGGTAGTCGTATATAATAAGATTGATTATAACTTTTTTTTTTCTCACCATAGAAACCAAGAATCTTCTTTGTCCTCCCAATAACTATCCCAAAGAAAGATATCAATAGTTATATTATGTATTATATCGTGTGTATAATTGAGTTTCACATTGCAGAATTGCAAAGGCACCAAACAACGCGTAAAAGCGTGTCCAGCGCAACAAGAGATGAGATTCGCCACGTGTTGCCGACCAATTGCTGCTTGGAATTTTCACCGGGAAAATCTGAGAGAGAAGTAAACGGCCCAAAATGGCATTACGCTAATCCTCTCTCTCTTTCTCTCGTGCGCTTCTGTCATCGGATTAATTTGTCACTTTCATTGAATATTAGTGTGGAAAACAAATATGCATTGACTCTATGACTTGCGCAAAAAAGACAAAAAATGGTTAAATAGTATTTTATACCAAAATAGAATAAATGAGGTCATCCTACAAAATTATTTGTTAAATAATAGTATTTTTATAATTATAAAATATATTTGTAACGAGTTTTTTTTTTTTATTCAAAAAAATAGATATGCAAATAGGGCTACTTCCACATCATTCCGTTAGGAAATATTGCCCCTTACACTTACAGTAATATCTACAGGGGAGCCTACGCTCGGCATTATTTGTAAGAGCTTATGAATATAAATGAGCCAAGTAATTTGTAGAACATTGTCTTTTGCAATAATGATTATGTGATCAAATTTAATTAATTTTATTTTTATTTCTCACGTGTCAGTTTAAAGAAAATGTTATAAAAATAATAATTTATTAAGAAAATTATAGAAATTGGAATATGAAGATTCAAGAGAGCACATTTAAGACTCTCCTGAAGAATTGACTAGTTCTAATTAGGTAACCCAATGTAATTAGTTGTTGAGTATTATAACAGTTATTTAGGCCTTAACAATTTATCACATTATATAATTATAAATAGATGAGTGGTTCTAATGGAAATTAATTCAATAATGTTAAGTCTAGTCCTGTAATTTTTTTTTTTTTTTAAGATTTTAATGATATATTCAACTAAGGTAAGCGGGAGAGTTCACTTTGTAATCTCATTTTAAGATTATTATGATCTATCTCGAATAATTAATTTGTAATTTCTTTCAAGATCATAATGATCTATTCACACTAGAAGCATAGGGGATTAGTTTTAGTTCTAAATAATAGTGATATGTTTGCAATGTATTGGTATACGATAGAAAGAAGAGTTATTTAGCATGAAAACCCGTGCTAAATGTAATTGAGCGTCATTCACTTACAACTCGTTAAAAATTATAAAATGGTACAATGGAAAAACACGCTGTTGTGGTCATCAATGGGAGACCAATTCCGCATGCATAAACGGCCTTTAAGGAAGTAATTTTTTCAGAGGATTTTTTCAAAAAGAATTACTTTTAGTTGATTTTTTTTTATTTTTTATAAAAAAGATAATGTTAAAAAAATAAAAAGAAGAGGTTGATTTTTTTTTGTTGTGACTTTTTTGAATTGTTTGATTTTTCGAAATGTTCAAAAATATTTTTTAAAATTTGTTAGTTTGTATTTTTTTTAGGAACATTTAAATTTTTATATAATTCAATTTTTGCTTTTTTTAAATTCACTCAATTAAAACACCTAAAAAAAAATTTGTGAAAACTTTAAAAAATCACAACAAAAAAAAAAGAAAAAAATCAGTACTTTTTAATATTTTTTTATATTATTAGATTTTTTAAAAAGATATTTTTGTATTTATTGGGACTTTTTTAAAATATTTTTTTTTACAAATGTTGTTTTTTAAAGTATATTATAAAATTAAGAAAGTTAGTCTAAGTAAAAAGATTTAAAAATTTTTAAAGTTTCTTAAAGAAAAAAGAATTTGAAAAAGTTGAAATGTAAATACAATGCATCATATTTACACTAATGCTAGGATATACAAATATATTAATATATATATTATTATTACATAAATATAGGATGTACAAAAAAAAAAAAAAAAAATTTGGTGGAAAACTATAAATCGTCTAATTCAGTTTAAACTGTTTGATTTGGTTGGTTTGATTTTTATTAGTTTTGGTTCTAAATTCCTAGAAAATGATGGAGCTGTTCAAATGATTTAAGTTTCCTGGTTCAAGACTTGATTACAAATTTCGATACTCAACCGATCCTGACCATATTTTTTATTTATTTTATTTTTAATTTTATATGTAAAATTAATGTAAAAATCTTTTATAAAGATTTGATCACTGACCTTTATTATAAATTAATAAACTCTAACCACCAACTTAACCCAATTAATTATTATTAATTTGGGTTTACTAACGATAAAATAATATCATATTTATTTATTATAGATATAAAAGAGGTATGCTAGGAACACACCAAATTTTCTTACCAAACACAAATGACCAACATGTTCACATGGGTGTGGGGCCCACAATTTGTGGCCACACCCATGTGAGACATTTGATCATTTATTTTGTAGAACCCAATTTTGAGACTCTAGCATTTTCCCTCTATATAAAAATTCCTACAAAAACAAACCCGCAAATAAAATCTGTTTCTTTCTTATGGTCCGTTTATAAAACAATTTAAATGGTTCTAAACTCTAATTTTTCGGTGAT
>NW_021028554.1:22805-66634 GCF_004153795.1 Camellia sinensis
ACATGATGGCGAGAACGCTGACCACATTGGCTTGCGCGGCCCCGTTGGTCGTCTGCGTCAAGTGGCGCGCGATGCGCGGTCTGCCTCTTCATCATGGTCTTTATAAACCGAAGCAGGAGGCTGAGGCTTGGAAAGCAAACAACCTGCTGAGAAACCTCTTCTTTTCTGAGAGAGATTTCTGAGAGAGATACTCTGTAACACTTCGTTTTCTGAGAGAGATTTCTGAGAGAGATACTCTGTAACACTCTGTTGTCCAGAAAAATGGCTTCGTCTTCCCGTGGTCTGCTCACTCTTTTTTCCAGACCTTAACGAGTCAACAAGAAGAGAAATCTGGTGCGGGGGCAGTGAACCTCAACCAAGCGCCTGGGTTTGCTCCGTTGAACTTTCCTATGCGGTCGTGGAGCAAAAAATGGCAGTGCAAACTACATTGAGCCAATCAGTATACTTGAAGTCATGTGTGGAAACCATGACTGCGGTCACAAACTGTCGCACCGGCTGCAGAGCAGGACAAATGAGGTGCAACAGTTAAACTCCCAGCTGGCTCTGCTCCAACGCATGTATAAGGATGCGCGAGCAGAGATAAGTGTGCTAAAGGCAGAAAACAAGGAGCTGAAGCGGAAGGCCACCGTGATGTTCCGTTGGAGGTCGCCATATGCTGCAGTGGAGGAGCAGGAGTAGGTGAACGTGCTCGGCGGCGTAGGAAACACGGGAGGGCAAAGAAGAAGAAGAGACCGGCGGCAGAGTAGATAAGAAAAACAAATCCCGCCTGTGGATGGTTGTGTTTTGTTTGTTTGTTTTGTTTGTTTTTTTTTTTTTTTTTTTTTGTGTAAAAGTGTAATCAGGGTTGATTTTTTTTTTTTTTTTTTTTTTTTTTTGGGTGGTATTATGGAACCATCTTTTGGTCTTATTATCTTAATATATGAGTGGGTTCGTTTATGTACCTAAAGTTTTCATCAATATATGCAGGGAATCAACCTAGTGACTCTGAAGTAGAACAGCTTGTGGATGATGCAGAGAAGTACACCCTTGCAAACCATCTGTTTTGGGGTTTATGGGGAATAATCTCGGTAAGTGTCAGTGCTTTTGGTAGACTGGGATTTTCTGTCCTGATCTCTCCTATCCCCTTGTCTCAAAGCCTCTCTCTGCCACACAATTATGCCAGAGAGACACATTGGATGGTAGATGGTGGACGGCCAGTGTAAAAAAAAATAAATTAAAATAACAAAGAGAGAGAAATAAAGAGCTACAAAAATCCTAACAATTTGAATATTCTCAACTCCATTTATTCTCAATATCAAAAGTGTCTCCAATAACAAGGATCCCAACATTTAGAGGCCAACTAAAAAGGAAACAAAATAATAAAATCCAAAATAACTAAAATTACATAATAGCTCCTTAAATTAAAATGTCCTAAAATCAAGCTTAAATAAATTGATTTTGATTCTTCCAGTCACACCTCACATAAATGCAATGAGTGGTGGGTCTGATGTGATCTCAATCATTGATAGAGAGGTGCCTTGAGACAGGAACACAGGAAATTCAGATAGAGAACACTTCGCTTATGGAGATGGCGATTGGGCTTAAACATATACTAATCATTTTTTTTGGGGGGGATATGCAGAGCTATGTGAACCATATTGATTTCGATTACATGGAGTATGCAAGGCAGAGGTTTCAACAGTACTGGTTGAGGAAGCGTCAACTCTTGGGCACCTCAAGAGCCTTAACTAATGATGGTGTAAATGGTTCTATGTAATTTGCAAATTGTAATGATTTAGATACAAATGTAATCATCATTATTATTGCTATTATTATTGTTGGTGATCATGATATTCAAATTGTATTAATGTGATGTTGTGCCTTTAGAGAAAGGAGTGGTGTTTGTTCTCCATCCATTTTGAAGAAAAAAAAGAAAAAGAAAAGGGAATTACATAAATAAAATGAATGGTGTTCATCAAGATTGTTCTGATTCAATGCTCTCAAAAGAAAAGAGGGAAAATCACATCTTAAAAAAGAGGGCACTCAAACATTGGCAATGATTGTGTGCTTAAAGCACTGCTGCTGGCCTACCAACTTGGTATCAGCTTGTGTCATTAAACAGTAAACAAACTCAACGGTTCTAATAGTTGACTCTCTCTCTCTCTCTCTTTGCACAATCTTGTCATGTCAACAATTATAACACACCAATTTTTCTAACAATAATGCTAGGTGGCCAGAAAATTCATGGCTCGAAACACTCAAAACGACGTCGTTTTAGGTGTAAAACGACATCGTTTTGATACATTCAAACCATTTGAGCCACCCAAATTCGGGCCACAAGCCCAAAGCCCTAGGAGTTTACACGGTCACATAGGATTTACCTCTAAATATTATGGCTGTATTGGGACCAGTCCGGATCCTCAGTCGCCTTCCCCTGCCGCCCTTCTTGCGGTGCCCCAAAACGACGTCATTTTAGGGCAAGTTTTCAAAAAAAAGAAAAAAAAAAGACAGAAGGCAAGAACCAGAAGAGAAGGCAGAGAAAGAACGAAGCAGAGGCATTCAAACACCATTCAAACATTCAAGCATTCCAACAACCATTCAAAATTAACAACCAAATAATAAAACTGTAGCCCGCAACCACCACAAACACTGGGTGTTCAAAATTAACAACCAAATCTAAGATATATATACATACATAGAGAGAGAGAAAAAAAATTACCACTGGGTGTTCTTCTGGGTGTTCAAAATTAACAATCATTCAAAATTTACACTGGGTGTTCTTCTGAGATACATATTAACAACCAAATCTAAGATATATATATATATATATATATATACATAGAGAGAGAGAGAAAAAAAAATGGGACAAACCTGTAGCCTGCAACCATCACAAACCCGGGGCAACGTCGAGGGTTTCGCTATGAAAGGGCAGGGGGTCTCGTTGAGATCAATTTCAAAGGACCTGGGTCGGAAATTGGTACCGGATTTGGATAAATCTGCGAACTCCATTGTTATAGTGAAAAAAAAGTTTCGATCCTCTTCTTCTACCCCTTCTCTTTCTCCTTCTTCGAAGTGGCCAGATTGCTGCTTCCCATTAGGCCGGCGAAGCCATCACCGGCGTCTCTCTTCTTCTTCTTCTTCCTCCTACTCCTTTATTCCTCCTCCTCTCTTTCTCTGCCTTCCTTCTTCTCCATTCTTTCTTCTTCTCCCTCTCCCTCTCTAGGTTGCTTCTGTTATGCCCTTTTTTTTTTTTTTTTTTTTTTTGGCGCACACATTGAAAACTTGCCCCAAAACGACGTCGTTTTGGGGAGCCACAGGAAGGGCAACAAGGGAAGGCGACCGAGGATCCGGACTCGTATTGGGACTACACCCCTAAAGCATTGAATAATTTTAAAATTATAGGCGACTAGCATATCACACATAATCGGACACAAAATTCATCGATGGCCATGATTTTAAAAAAATGAGTCTCACTGAACCAGGTTCATTCCTTTTTATGTAACAAAACAAAATAAATTTTCAACTCATGAGGGAAGACAGGACAAAGAAGGAAGATTGTCAACAATGAAGTCCATAGCCAGCATGAGAGAGCCCCTTGTGGCTTCAAAAATGCACCCAAGACCGATTTTTCGTTTGCCTGCAAAGCCAAACCATATTACTGTGTCTGGCAAAAAAGAGTAAACTAAGTAATAGCCGCTAAACAAATCTAGTGTCTCCACCAAGGAAAAAAGTATGTTCTGGTGTTGATTTACAACAGAACCCTAGAAAAATAAGCCATTTAACTATTTTCTTCAGCAAAACAGACTCAAATGCAGACAGGTAGGATACAAAATTAAACCAGTAATTGAAAAAAAAACAGAATTGTCTCGCAAGCATGTCCATTATTTTTTACTTTCAACATGTAGTTTTTGAAGTTTGATGCAATCTCAGTGAGTGTTTCCGGCAACAAAGTGAACGCTAATTCTAATATAAGATACATCAATATACACTGACTGAACCAAAATACCCTTTAAAACTACTTATTTCTAGAAGTTACGAGCAAAAAAAAACATATACAGGCATTTACACACTGGAATATACAACATTGACCACAGAACATTCAAAATCAAATGAATAAATTGCTTAGTATAGTAGCAATAGAGAGGGTTTCACAAATTATCTGAATCCTCAATCACAGCCTCTCCCAGTTTGTTGGAAATTAACCCCTCCTAACGCTCCCGATCAGATGCATCCTGCGCCAGCAGACAAAAGTCACATACAGAGAGATATCTTGGAACATTACAGAAAAGAAGCCTAGTGAGATGGACATTCTAAGCATAAACACTTCATTAATTCAGTCGGTAGTGTGTTGGGGCTGTTAGAAAATGGGCTAAACAATGTTAAATCATATGTTTCCCTTCATTTTTAGAAACCAGCAGAACCAAGCATTAACCCACCATATAACTGACTGTACTCAACAAAATTTTCTAAAACATGTTTGTCATAACGTAAGAACCATACACAGGTTTTGTTTGCATAGATCCTAAATCGACCTACTTGTGTAAACCATCGAAACAAAGAATGGGTTATTTAGAAAAACCTATTGTTTGTGCAATTAAAATATACATGACAGATATTGCTTACCTCTCTGAATCTTAAGCAGCTCATTCCAACATCAGTTTCCTTGTCTTCTACAACTTCCTGATTTTCAATTTCTGCATCAGTATATGTGAGGGCCCGTTGCAGCTTCCTAGGACAAAACACCTCAACCTCTACCATATACGAGGCAGTCACAGGTCGATGATCAGAAAGCCTAAGGTCTGCTTTCCTGTAGCTTAATAACCGCATTCCCTTCCCATATGAAAGAATACGGTCACACCTGATAGAAGAAGATACATAAACGTCTAGAAATGCAAATGGGCATTCAAAACTAAGAGAAACAAAAAGAACCAATCAACATGGACACCAAACCAAAGCATGAAACATTTATCAAAAAATAGATTCAGATTTGCCTAAGATTTGTTATATTTTATGTTTGATATTATAACATTATCTTATTTGTAGCTTGTTCAAGCCCGTAAAAGGGTTTCTATTGTTGTTCAAGTCCCTGAACTTTCTACACACACACAAGGGGGATGAACCCTTCCCTTGAATGATATGCAAGCCAGAGATCAAAATGATATGACATTAGTGGCCATCCAATCTAGGTGCTCACATCACCATAACAATAATATTCAAATCTTGGAGCAATGTAGACGGGACAGCTCCTAATCTCCAATAAACTCAAAATTCACTAGCATGACAAGCATGGAAAAGACACATAATCCAACATTAATCTTGGAAACTTTCCACAAAAAGCTATTGATGGGTGTAAGAATAAAATAAATAAATAAAACTGCTACTAGGGGTTAAAAACTAGATCATGAACATGCATATACATAAGCATATGCACATATGTACATATGCATGTGTACCAAAGAAATAAAATGTTGAAGACCCATGCCTCTCGTCCCAACCATGCAAAGTTCAGTTCTCAATCCAACTGCAGTAATAACTGTTAGTCCATTCTCCCCCTTGTTGCATATTTCACCCAAAAAAGTGGCGCTAACCACTGATAAATTGTTGGTCATGTTGTAATTTTTGCAATCATGGATGCCTCCAAACAGAATATTTTTCTATTCCAAATGTAAATTAGGCTTTTATATTACCCAATCAGTTCTCATCTGTTTATTTTTCATTAAAGAATAACCAATGTAAAGATGACTCAATCAAAGTGATTCTGTCCCGATAATAATAAAATACTCAAGCTCCACGTCATTCCCACAATACTTGTGTCCTTTTATCTTTAAAATAGGTGACATATCTGTTTCATTGTGCATAACAGTACAATGTCTCTAGCAAAGAAAGAATTATTACAGGTTGCAGATAATGGTTTCAATACAGAACAATGCAGGACCAGAACTTGAATTCTAATTCATATCATAATACTTTATGAATTTGAAATTGAATAGATGCGTTGCGACAGACAAGAGAAGATGCATGCTTCAGAAAAGATCAATTTGTTCCTAGAAAAATTGTTGAACAATAAAATGAAAAAACAATTACCCAGAGAAAACAAGCATACATAACAAAAAGCATTCATAAGATACAATGAAACAATAAAAAGAAAATGCGTAAAGTAGAATGGAAACCTACACGAGTGTTTCCGGCAACAAAGTGAACGCTAATTCTAATATAAGTATAATTTACAGTGGAGCAGTCAATTAGACAAAGACAGGAACCAGAAATGACATAAATGACATGTAATGATCAGATGTGGGACAAAGTCCCATGACCAAGCAAAAGCTTGTAGATGCATACCATGCTGGGGTACGCCTTCCAACCTTCGGATCCTCCCCAAAGTACTTCTCCGAGTTTAACTCATATTTATAGGTTGGTGAAAAATTTAATGTACCTTCACACCATCCATCAAATGCACGACCTTTCCTGAGCTCTCGTACAAGCTGCCAGAAGAAGATGTCCATGTAATCAGCAACTAGACTTCAAATAACCATGACTTCATGCAAAAATGATAAATCACAATTTTTTCAATCACCACATTGAACTTCAATGTTTTCAATGAACTTCAATTTAGGTTAAAATACACGTCAATGTTTTCAGTCATCACAATGAACTTTCATCAATTAGTAGATGTCGTGAACTTCTATCAATGTTTTTAATCACCACAATGCTTCACACCTTCAAATTCCGTTTTCTAATTACGCAAATCTAGATATACTATGGCTGAAAGAATCAGCAACACAAACAACTACATTGCCAGACACAACAATATAAATACTCCCAATATTGATTTGGAGCACCAGTACTGTAGGCAAAGCACAATAAACATCTTTGCTTTAATTTTCAATTCTACAGCTTAAAAGAGCAAGTATTCTCTGCGATTTATGTGTCTAAAAATCCTTACAATTTTTTCCCCTCATTACATAATTCCTCTTTGCTTTTAACCGTACAAAGAAGTAGCAAATGCAATTGAAAACATTCTCCAGATACAACAACATATGATGACAAATGAGGATGAATACTTCCCTTGCAGATAATTTAACAAAAATGCCATACATTAAGATCAAAACATACTAAACTTAAAACTTCACTAAAATTTCATTTAGTTATGTATTATTGACCCACATCAAAATTTGTAAAACTGTATAACACCTAGATTACTAAAATAAGTACAAGGACAATAATCAATAAATCCCTATATATCTTCTGCAAGATGTGTTGCTATGTATATATGCATATATAGAAGATAAGAAGTCATGTATTGTACATAATTCTTAGTGATAAAGAATCCTAACTATTCAATAATAGCATTATGATACTACACTGCTCTTGATATTGACCTTACATGATCAAGTGTGTAGTCAATTATTTTGCATGATTGAGTACTTTTATGACATCTTCTCTGTAATAAGGGTAAAAGAACAATATATTCAAAATAATTAGTTGACCTTGACTTTTATCGTTAGTTTATTAGTGTGCTTTGGAGAGAGAGAGAGAGAGAGAGATTAACAAGGAGTTCCTCACAAAATTTTTCAACAAATCATACTATTTATCAATCTGCATAATTTGGTTCCGAATGGCCCTAGGAACATTATGCATATAATTTGAAGAACCCAAATACCAAAATCAAGTCAAATGGTGGCTAGTAGCCACTGTATATGAAAATCTTTCCACCAAGCTCATGAAACACAAGAAAATGCATGACTATGACAAACAACCTAGCAAGCAAAAAATACAAGCACCAATACATGTAGGCAATGTATATAGACTTTTGTAGTGTCCACTGTCCCTTTACATTGAGTTCCGCAAACCAAATATATAGAACAGAATAAAGGTCGTAGAGAATAGTGCTCTAGCAAAATTCATTAATTAGCAGTGTAAAACCAAAATTTGTTCTAAATAAGGTTGATTGTCAAATAATTCAAATGATGCCAGGAAAAAAAAGAAGAATAATAGAGGCAATAATACAAACAAACCTGGTCAAACTCAACCAACATGGACCAATCCTTTCTGGAGATCAGCTCTCGCGTTTTCTCATATGACAAATTGATACGATAATTTAGATCACCTAGCCAGAATATTTTACTGCAATTTGAAAAATTCATGTCATCTAGAAGATTAAAGAAAATGAGAGTTCTTAACAATCCTATGAATAAAAAAAGAGAGTAATTCAGTGTATATTTTTTTATTTCACCTAGTGCAAGGAACACTGTAGTGATCTACTACACGACAGAGGTACCAGCCAGAAAAACTTTAAATATATACACCCCTAGTTAAAGTGCAGACATTTACAACTTTTTCTTGTATAAATAGCCATTGTATACACTTTTCAGGCTTTCCAACTAGATCCAATCAGTCAACAATCAAGCAAGGACATGTAAATAATTCCAATATGAAACTTTTCAGATTTATAGAACAGAAGAGAGAGAGAGAGAGAGAGAGAGAGAGGACTGTACTTCTAGTTCTACCAAGAGCACCATTCAAGTTATCAAACTCTATGAAGAAAGAAAATAAATACTCAAGCTCTGTGGGGATAAATTGTATTTAAATATGCTTTGCTCTTCCCAAAAGTGGATATTGGTAATCAAAGGAAAACATTACTCTCAAAAGATGACATTTTATTATCAAGTAATGTAAGCATTTAAAGTAAGATCTAAACAAGAAACTATATATATATTTAATATTCCAATTTCTAAACAGTCAAAACATATTAGGAAAAGATTTCAAGATTCAATCCAAATAAGAACTAGTCTGGTTGTTCAAAGAAATTTTAGGCCACTAGCCTCTCTAGTCTCTAGACTCTTTTCCTTGATTTTTACAAGTATTAAACAATGGCTTCCCCCATGAGAGTGAATAAACATGGCAAACCAAAAAATAGAGCTTCTTCTAATAAGCACACACACGCGAGAGAGAGAAAGAGAGAGAGAGAGAGAGAGAATATCCACTAGGCATTTTTTTCATAAAGTACGCACTATACTCACTCATGGTCATGGATGCTTTTGGGAAGTCCAATAGCTGAAAGTGGATGAAATTGAGTCCTTCGATGTATTTCATGCACATCAGCATTTCTTTTAACTGCATCCGCATCTTTTTCACCCGATGTTAGGTGAGTACAAATAAAACAAAATAGCGTCTGATATATAGACATGCTAACAGCTATTGACCCCTGGAAGATTGAAAATTACCAGTATTAAGAAGAAAATAAAGCAAGTAAACTCATCAAAATTAAGTAACTGTAATACTATTTACGAATTGAATGTCAAACCACATGATATTGAGAGGCAACATAAAGTAATTAACCAACAACATATGCTTTTATGACAAAAATGCATGAAGCTTGTGTGCAGTGCACAAGCACAGCAAGAAGTAAAAACTTGTAGAAAAACCGTAAGGTTATTGCAATCCTCCTACCTCTAAGTTCAACCAATATACTTAGGAGACTTCGAAAAGATGTATCCGATATATAAGAGCTTGATATGCATTATTGGCTCGGTTCCCTAACCACTGAAACTTGTGGGCCGATTGATTTCTCAACATGGCATCACCACTTCCGTTCTAGAAGGTCCTTTGTTCAAGTGTTTCCGTTTGAGTCTGTTCCACTATTATGTTTACTAATATGTGTGTTGTTTTGCTTATCCACCCATCCTGTTTTGTTTGATTTATTGATTAGTTTACCTCTCTATATAGGTTAACATTTTACATGCAATGCCCTAAAATCAAGATCAAGATCAAGATGGTTACCAAAGCCCAAAGTTTACCTCTTTATATGGGCTAACATTTGACTTGTTGATGTTCTCTAAAATTTATTGCAAGAGGGAACTAACAGTTACATCCAACAGCTTATGCACAAGACAAACAAAGAAGCAAGGCGCCAGTAGAAGTATTACAGAACTTGCAAATTGGGGACTAGTTGAAGGATATAGTTTTTATTTGTTTACAACTATCATAAAGCAATATTCACAGAAGTCTAGTTTTAGTTGGTTCTTTCTATTAGTGTATATGTGATTCCCGTGCTGATGCTTGAAGCAAAAGGGCAAAATGCACTAATAAATGAGTGTGATCAGTCCACATAGTCGAAATTCTAATTTTACAAATCATGAATCATATCAAATCGAAAATCTTCACTATAAAAAAATGACGTTAGATAATCGTGCATATGAAAGAAAATGAAATAAATTGATTTTGGCACATATTATAGAATAGTTCATATATAAGGACATGTTTAACCCATCTATCATTAACCAGCGAAACTGGTAAGGATGGTAATATCATCAATATTAGAGTAAACAATCAGAAAAAGAACAAACCTTGTTGCCTATGTAGCCCATTACACCAACACCAACAGTAGACACCTTCAAGTTCTGGATATGCCTTCGCAAGCTTCTGCGAACCCATATAGTGAGGAAAATTCCAACCATTTGCTTGCTTACTATCCTTACAAATGGGGATCTTCTTTTCCGATCCATAAGGGATTCAATGTCAAGTTCCGCAAGCAAAGCTGTGTCTGATTGCGCTCTATCATCATCAGTCCCGGGTAACTTGAAAGAATTATATGTTCCAAAAGATTTAGAAGATTTGAAAGATTTAATAGACTTAAAGGAAATAGGTCTGTCTAAAACATGCTTGGCCAGCAGATCCAATGGTGGCTCAGGCCAGCTCAAACCAATCCTTTCTGTCCCACTGAGAGTTTTGGTTAGTTTTCTATTGCATTGAGAAAATGATGCTTCGGTGTTTCCTGAACAATCTTCTGTTCTAAGGCAATTCAACCTGTCCAGCCTCTTTGGAGAAGAAAATTGCCTCCCTAAATCCTGTTGAACTTGCATGCCTAAATGGATGTCATCACTAGAGACTGAAGCTTCAGAATTCATAAACACATTTTCGACTGCAAGTGATCCATCAATGGCTTCATCAAAATCAGTGGATTCATCAGTTAATGGATGGATTTCCTCCTCACCATCACTATCAGATTCAAGCATTATTTCGTCTTCTATATCCGGGGCATCATCAGATGGCTTAAATCTTGATGGAGAAGGGGGTTCACTGTAGCATTTAAATTTCAGCTTTGCAGGTCGAACCCTATTAAGAGTTTCACGAATGAGGTTTTCCCATTTGGGCACTGGGCGGCTATCTTTAGCACCAAAGATATTCCCAGCATTTAATGGTATAATCTCCTGAAGACTGTAAATATAAATCAGACCAATTATTCTGAAATGAACTTTAGATATATAAGAAAACTATGGAATCACTTCATGCTGGTATTTACGAAGATGATATACATACATACATACTTGTACATAGACATGGGGATTAAAACTGAAAAGAATAAAACTCGCTGTACTTGAAAGAGCTGATTTGCATGAATATGATGATCTAACAAAATAGCACAATCAGAGGAATTCTATAAACCAACCCATTAAGAACTTACCCAATCACATAAATGTCAGCAGGCTCGCTGATATCTAACCAACTTTCGATAGCTAGGTCATCAGGTGGAAGCTTTCCTGCAACATTCCACGTGCCAACACATACTCTAGAACAAAAGACAACAGTAAATAAAGGTAAACAGACAAAACCTCAAATTCGCCAAATTAAGGTCACTCAGAACTTGTTTCAATATATGTGAGAAAGGCTCGCTTACCTGATTTCCTTTGTGTTTATATATTGGGCCCTAAATGTCTCCGACTTTCGTCTTACTCTTATTCTGGGAAGAGCATCTGAGTCCAGAAGAAATATGGATCAAAATGTAATTCAAATTACATAATGCAATTTACTAAACAATCAAATCACCACTGTCACCAAATATATGATATACCCAAAGTTCATGAAAGCAAATAGGTATTTAACCATTCTAAAAAAATTCAAAAATTGAACTTTAAACAGAACACATTACCAGTAAGATCAGTCTCAACTTCATCCTCTTTGTCGCCATACCGAAATCGCGATTCTCTTCTCCATTCGCCAATTTCTGCAGAAAAACACTTGGCGGGGTCAAACTTAAACCCTAAATCAAATTCTTCAAACATAAAAAAGTAAATACTTCAAAATTCAAAATTCAAACAACTACACATATATACAGATATATACAAAATTGCAAGTTGTTTATCCCAAACCTTCTGAATCGGAATCGGAGTCGCCATCGTCGGTGTCATCGGCACTGTAATCGGACTCCTCAGCACTGATGTTGAGCCATTTGCGCATTACGATCTTGGGCCAGAAGAGCTGTAGGCAGGTGCAACCGAAACAACATATTTCAGCCCAACTTCTCTGCAATTCCTCTCAAGTCATCGCAAAGAAAGAGAAACAGCAACCCTAGAAATCCGAAGAATTCTAGAGAGAAAAAGCATATACATACATATATATATATACACATATATACATATACAGAGAGAGAGAGAGACCTGAGCTTGATGACGATGTCTTGTTGTGCTCTGCTGCTTCATGTTTGGGAAGCTATGAAGCAGAGACTGAAATGGTGGTTGTTGCTGAAGAAGAAGGGTGCGTAGGTTAAGGGGTAACCACCTGGGTCTCAGAATAACTGTATTCGGTGCCGGTGACATTTATTTGATTAATACAATTAAATACTACTAGTAGAGTAGAATCTTATTTGTCAATAGGATTTGACTAGTATTTTTTTTAGGCTGTGGCTTTGGTCAAGGTTAAGATTGGACTGGATCGTGTTGTTGGGTCCATGGGATTCATTACGGGTCTCGTTTTGATGATCTGAACCGTTCAATGTGTAGAACTCGTCGAATATTATATGCTTAATAAAAATCACGTTGATCGGATATCGATAGCTATGTAATCAAAACAGTTTTTTGTCAACCGTTAATTTTTTCACCGTCTATTTTTTTTTTATACAAAACAGATTTGATCATATAACTATTGATATCCGATCAATGTGATTTTTTATAGGCCTATAGTACTCGATGAGTTCTGTATATTGAACGGTTCGGATTATCAAAACGGACTCAAAAAATAGACCCCATAAGTTGGACTGGACGGGTCCAATTTTAATCTCAACTTAAGACAAGCTGAACCCTTTTTTTTTAAAAAATTTCAAATTTATTTTGATTTTCATTCTCCCATTCCTCAAATCAAATCAACTCCCTTATGAAAAATTATGGGTAAATTACACTTTACCCCTCTCAATTATCATTATGTTTCATTTTATCTCCTCAAATTAAAAATTAATAGAGAGCCAAATTGGGAACTTAGTTAAAAACTAAACTTATTTTGGGTCATATCACCTCTTTAATTTTTTACACGTTTTTTAAAAAAAATTAAAAACCTACTTTTAACCAACTTTCCAAAACAACCCATGTACTACTTTCACTCTTTCAAAATTTTCGATCTAAACCTTTATATCTTAATTCTGTTAACAAAGCATATAAAAAAAATACATGTAATGTGTATATATCATATTTCTGATGAAAATACACTTTAAAGATGACATTTTGCCATCTATTTTGGTAACAAAATTGAGATGTAAGGGTTAAATTAAAAACTTTCAAAAAATGAAAGACATACATTGCATCAATTTTTAAATTGTGGGGATAAAGTAAAAAATGGTGATAAATAAGGAGTAAAGTGTAATTTGCTCAAAAATTATTAAGTACTCCCATAAGTAAATAAAAAAATCTAAAAATATAAGCTATTTTCTTCCGATTACTTAATAAATATCGATTATTATTATTACCATATAATTTGAAACTAATAAATAATTAACCTTAACTAGTGATAAAGCCGTAAATTTTGCAAGAGGGAATCGAGATAAGTGTCATAAAAAAAAAACTAATTTAAAAAATAATAATTGCTAACACATTATAAAAACTAGTAAGAAAAATTAATAAATTTATTCAGTGGTCCTCCTCGACAACTATTGTTGAGGATATATGATGTAATACTAAGGCCAAGTTTGGGAAGACTAAAAAAGTGCACTTTTTGTCTTTTTGGACTAAAAAATTGAGGTTGAAAATATGGATGTTTGGGTTAACTTTTTGACTTTTTATTGAAAAATGTGTAATAAAAAATTGTAAAAATTGATTTGTAGGGAAAAATTTGAATTGAGAGTTGTGCAGCCGTAATTGTTGAGCAGCCGTAATTGTTGACTTTTGGTGAATAGTGTTAACTTTTTAACTTTTTGAGTAACTTTTTGACTTTTTGACTTTTTTTGAAGTCCCCAAACTTGGCCTAAATGGTTTAATTTTCCTAGTGTGCCTAAGGTGTGTAAAAAGAGGATAAAACCAGCTCATGAAGAAGTTGTTTGGAACAAATTAAAAAAAATTTAAAATTAAAAAGTTATTAAAAAAAATAAAAAATCTATATTATTTAAGGATAACTTGTGAGGAAGTTACTACGGCAAAATAATTTTGTCTTTTGAATTCAACAATCTAAAAGTCAAATCAAAAAATAATAAGGATAGAATGGTCATTTTATTTTTATTACAATATTTTATTACACATATTTTCTTAAAAAGTCAAAAAATTATTCTAAATATACATCTTTTTTTTCTATTTTTTTAACTAAAAAAATCAAAAAGTGTACTTATATGACACATCTCAGACAATCACTTAGTTCAGTTCGGTAAATAATTTTATGAAAAAAGATTAAGAGTTCTAAATTAAGAGTTCTAATAGCTCTAATTGGTGTGTGAATCTCAGTCTTCGTTTGACAATGACTCTAAATGGTTTAATTTTCCTAGTGTGCCTAAGGTGTGTAAAAAGAGGATAAAACCAGCTCATGAAGAAGTTGTTTGGAACAAATTAAAAAAAAATTAAAATTAAAAAGTTATTAAAAAAAAATAAAAAATCTATATTATTTAAGGATAACTTGTGAGGAAGTCACTACGGCAAAATAATTTTGTCTTTTGAATTCAACAATCTAAAAGTCAAATCAAAAAATAATAAGGATAGAATGGTCATTTTACTTTTATTACAATATTTTATTACACATATTTTCTTAAAAAGTCAAAAAACTATTCTAAATATACATCTTTTTTTTCTATTTTTTTAACTAAAAAAATCAAAAAGTGTACTTATATGACACATCTCAGACAATCACTTAGTTCAGTTCGGTAAATAATTTTATGAAAAAAGATTAAGAGTTCTAATTGCTCTAATTGGTGTGTGAATCTCAGTCTTCGTTTGACAATGACTTTTTTAGTTGACTTTTTGACTTATTTGACTTTTTTAGCTTGAGACTTTTTTGTTCGTTTGGTATTCTTAGCCTCCGTTTGGGAAGTGGGTTGGCTTTTTGGCTTTTTGACTTTTTTGGCTATTTTAGTCTGGGCTAAAAAGCTTGGTTTGGGAAGGGCTTTTTGGCTTTTTGGCTTTTTTGACTTTTTTTGTGAGAGAAGAATGTAATGATTATAGGTTGGATGTGATGTTTTGTTTGTTATGGCTAAAATAGCCTATTTTGTTTTTTGTGGCTAAAATAGTCAAAAAAGCCTGAAAAAGCCCTTGCCAAACACAGGCTTAATTGGCTTTTTTGACTACGTTTGGGAACAGACATTTTTAGTAACTTTTTGACTTTTTAGCTATAATGTGATGTAAAAAAAACTAATGTTTGTGATGACTTTTTGACTTTTTACGAAAATATGTGCAAAAAGTAGAGAGAAAAGATAATCTTTGACTTTTTGGTATGGGTTGTTGACTTTTTGATTTTTTTAGTAACTTTTTTGACTTTTTGACTAAAAAGGGCACTTGTCAAATGAGACCTTTTTGGAATAGTAAATTTTTTTTGTCTTTTTGTGATTTTTGACTTTTTGTGATTTTTTGACCTTTTTTTTTTTTATAATCTTTTTGTGATTATTTAGCCAAAACTAAAAACCAAACACCACCTCATGTGATATGATATTTCAACATTGATTTTTTTTCATTTTTTAAAAATTTTCTACGTCATTAATATTCTTTTAAAATTCTTAAATTATAAAAATGTATCATTTTTCTAATTTTTTTAACTCAATATGTTACACGTTGTTGCCTGCTTCCTTTCTGAGAGGGTAATTTATAAATAAATTGGGCCGAGCTAGGTAAATGGGCCGCGGTAAAAAGGGTCGAGTGAAAGGACCTTGCAGTTAGCTCGATCCAATTGTACTTGGGGTTACCACGGTTGGTGTGGTGTAATTAGCTCGGTCATACCATTCTGAGTCGAGATGATTTGAGCTTTCCTCAAGACCTTGCTCTTGATTAGCTCAGTCCAAGCTTACTATGGTTAGCTCGGTCTCGACGGACCAAATCGAGGTATAAGCAATGAAGTGAAGAACCGAGCTAGTTGGAGCTCGATCATTTTTGCCACTTTAGCATGGCTATGTTAGCTCGGTCGTTTTGTCATACTACCGAGGTAAAACCATCTCACTTGGTTTAAGCAGTGAGGGGGGTGTTGAAGGATAAGCATTATCTTTTAGGAGTGTGATTCCTAGGAGGACTCTACATGGAGGAATAAGAGTCCTACTAGGATTGTGCCACGCGGAAGCTATAAAAGCTCACAACATCACCTATGGAGAGGTAACACAACTTTGATTCTCGAATACACAGAACTTTTGCCTATTTGTCTATTTTGCTGACTTAGGCATCGGAGGGGTATCCGACACACACCCGCCGGCTAGCTCACGTTTGTGTTTTCAGGGAGTAAAGTGACGACGTACAGAGGAGCGCAAACTTGATCAACAGGATTATACGAGAAGAATATTTCGTGCTCGTACAATTGGCACTGTCTGTGGAAAAACCAGAAAGAACAAAACCTCTTGATCAAGTTTTTCCTCTCTAATTGGAAGTAATGACGCACAATGAAGATTTGCCGCAGTCCGCTATCGATGGACAAACCCTAGAGGGGGGTGGGAGGCGCGAAGGTTTTCCATCTATCCCTCCCATGGCGGATTTAGAGCACCAATGACAGAACCCCCGGAGGGAAGCTAGGGAAAGGCGGGCTAACAGCCCCCGTCGCTCTCAAAGTCCTGAAAGACGGAGGCGGAGGATGGATCCTCAGGTTCTGGAGGATCGCGTAAAGGAACAAAATGAGTTAATAAGGAAGATGGTAGCAGACATGGAGTCTATGAAGCGCCAGATCAAAGGAAAAGAGGTGGCGACAAGAGAGGGGCGCAAAAGTAACACGCTCCCTCGCCACTCGAAAGATCGTGGTAGGCATACCACACCATCGCAAGCAGAGAGTAGGAGCCTGAGAACAGGCGACACTCAGTCAAGAACTCCCAGGACTCGTTACACCAGGTCTGAGAGAACGAGAACTGAGAGGTCATATACTGAGGGAAGCACCTATCGGCCCTCGCGCACGCACCAGACGTCATCCAGGCAGACGGAGTTGCCTAGATCATCCGATTTGCGAACCGTGCTAGAAGAAAGGGCACGATGGAAGGAAGATACCAGGGCGCGCGACTTGCGCAGAGTTTCAGCCCTTCAGCGGTTGGCTCCTCGGACGCATGGGAGCGTCAAGGTAGGAATGCCAATATCGCGCATTGTTTACAAACCAACAGACAAAGCATTAGCAAGGCTGCAGACCTCGCCGTTTGTTCCGGCAACCACTACCTTCGGGTTTTCACCAGCCCAAATTCACCACTTATGAGGAGAAGACAGACCCCTACATGCACTTTTGCCACTTTCGCCAGGTTATGGCAGTATACCGGCGAAACGAGACTTTAATGTGCATCCTGTTTCCGTCCAGCCTAGGCGACCTGGGTCTAACTTGGTTCGAAAGGCTACCAAAAGGTAGCATCGCCTCCTGGGCACAATTGGCAGAGGCGTTCGTGACAAGGTTTAGAACGAACACCAAGACACCAGTGGAGATCGATCAGCTACTCTCCATTGACATGGACGACAAAGAAACATTGAGGTCCTACAACAGTCGCTACTGGGAAACTTTCAAGCAGATAGGAGATTGTCCTACAAACCTCGCCATCGCACAATACAAACGGGGCTTGCCAGTTGGCAACAAATTGAGGGATTCAATCACTATGACGCCTCCCCTCACGATGGAGGCCTTAATGGAGAGAGTGCACCAACATATTCGTGTGGAAGAGGATGATGCCCGTGCTAAGGCGAAATCTGGCATAACAGCAATACTAGATAAAAAGACTTCGGCAAAAGTCAACACGATAGAACGACTATGCAGGAATGGGCGAGGCAGACGGGCCAACAAAGAGGATCCAGACAAAAGGTGGTTAAGAGTTCGCACTGCCATTACCACGGTGTTCAAAAAACCAATCTACCGGATTCTCAGTGAGATACGCGACGAACCTTTCGTCAGATGGCCAACTAAGTTGGGAGAAGCACAGAAGGACTATGGTAAAAGGTCCCGGTGCATCTTCCATGATGAAAAGGGGCACCACACTGAGAATTGCACGCTGTTGAGACAGCACTTGGAGGAGTTAGTGGCAGCTGGACACCTGGACCAGTACATAGAAAGGGGGACACCACTAGCCCCCCAAAACCACGACAACCCAAACGGAATGCTAATCGACGCCCCACTTCAAGGCGTGATTAACGTAATACATGGGGTATTCGAACCTGAGCGAGTATGATGAAAAGGGGCACCACACTGAGAATTGCACGCTGTTGAGACAGCACTTGGAGGAGTTAGTGGCAGCTGGACACCTGGACCAGTACATAGAAAGGGGGACACCACCAGCCCCCCAAAACCACGACAACCCAAACGGAATGCCAATTGACGCCCCACTTCAAGGCGTGATTAACGTAATATATGGGGTATTCGAACCTGAGCGAGTATGTGAGCTTAGGAGAATGATCAAGAAGGCTGAGCACTTAAGAGAGGTATTAAGTGCACAACCTGCTATCAAAAAGGGAAGAACAGAAGCCACGAATGTCATATCTTTTTCAGACAGAGACTTGGCAAGGATATATTGCCCTCACAATGATGCACTGGTCGTCACACTCCGCATCAAGGATTACGACATCAAACGGATTTTGATCGACTAGGGAAACTCGTGTGAGATAATGTATTACGAAACCTTCAAACAATTGAAACTAGAGGACAAAGACTTGGCGCCTGCAACATCTCCCCTAATCAGATTCAACTCAATGCCAGAGTGGCCAGTGGGCAAGATAATCCTCCTAGTCAGAGCAGGAAGCATGACGAAATAGGTGAAATTTTAGGTATTGAAAGTCCCTTCCACTTACAACATAATCTTGGGAAGGACATTGTTGCACTCCATGCGATCGGTAGCGTCAACCTACCATCAAGTGTTACGGTTCCCCAACGATGTGGGAGTAATTGAAGAGGTCTTTGGAGACCAAATTATGTCCAAACAGTGCTTCGTCATAGTAAATGGCAGCCGCACTGCCAAAGGGTATGTACAAATGGTGGAAGAACCAGAGAGTAATGAACTATTTGCGGATGTGGGCAAGGTAGCTGAACAGAAGGCAGTGAAAGGCTTGGTACAGGTAAGAATAGATGAAAAAGATCCAGAAAAGTTCTTTTTGCTTGGCTCGTCTTTGTCCAGCACTGAGAGGATAGAGGTCATGAAATTTTTAACCTCTAATATCGAAGTGTTTGCCTGGACACCGTATGACATGCCTGGCATAGACCCAAACTTCATCTGTCACCAACAGAACGTCCACCCAATTGCCAGACCGATTATACAGGGCACCACAGATCAGCACTCTACCATATAGAGATAGTGGCGGAAGAAGTGGGAAACTTGCTAGAGGCAAGAGCTATAAGAGAAGTGCACTATCCCAGATGAATCTTCAATACCGTAGTAGTGCCAAAGAAGAACGGAAAATGGCCTGTCTACGTGGACTACAAAACAGTCAACAAGGCATGCCCAAAAGACAGCTTTCCCCTACCACGAATAGACCAACTGGTAGACCTGACGGCAGGACACAATCGACTTAGCTTCCTTGATGCGTACAAAGGTTACCATCAGATCGCTATGTATGAACCAGACCAGGAGGTCACATCCTTTACAACGCCTAGAGGATTGTACTGTTACAAGGTTATGCCCTTTGGCCTAAAGAACGCAGGGGCAACATTCTAACAGATGATCACCAAGATGTTCGAACCATTGTTAGGCAGAACAATGGAGGCTTACATCGACGACATGGTGGTCAAGAGCAAGGATGAGAAGGACCATCTCAGGGACCTAGATGAAATGTTCCAGATTCTGAAGAAGAACAAGTTGCGCCTAAATGCATCCAAGTGTGCGTTCGGCGTAGGATCATGCAAATTCCTAGGCTTCCTGGTGACCAACCGAGGTATAGAGGCAGACCCCTCTCAGATCAAAGCTATCCAGGATCTAGAGAGGCCCAACACAGTAAAAGAAGTGCAGCATCTCATTGGCCTGGCAGCTGCGCTCAACCGATTCATAAGTCGGTCGTTAGATAGATGCCGACCATTTTTCCAAGCATTAAAAGCCAAGTTTGAGTGGGATGGAGAATGTGATCGCGCCCTAGAAAGTTTGAAAGAATACATGTCTTCTCCACCGTTGCTAGTAACCCCAATACCTGGAGAAGAGCTCTTTTGTACCTGGCAGTTTCACAGCACGCAGTCAGCACAGTGTTGGTCAGAGCGGAAGGAATCCAACACCTGCCCATCTTTTATGTCAGCAAGACCTTGCTGGGCGCAGAAACCAGGTACTTGCCATTGGAAAAATTGGCCTTAGCCTTAATGATGGCATTAAGGAAGTTGTCGCATTACTTGCGCGCCCACACCATAATCGTCCTCACAGCTTTTCCATTAAAAGCTTTGTTTGAGAGGGCGAACTTTTCTGGGCGAATCTTAAAGTGGGCAGTGGAACTGGGACAGTTTGATATCAAGTTTCAACCCAGAACCGCAATAAAAGCCCAAGCTTTGGCAGACTTCGTGGCAGAATTCACACCAAAAAGTCATTACATCTGCCCAGCCGACTTAACGGGTATAACCGAAATAGGGATGGAAAGCGCTGCAGGAAATGCGCAACCCCTGATACGGGATGCCCAGCCACATCCCAAAATAGACCGGAGTGAAGAAATGGAGGAAGAGGCAAACCATGCTACGCCAAGCAAAGACTCATCAACAAGTAAAAACATGGTACAATCAGATAGTAAGGGGCAAGCAGTAAGCGTGGACTGGGAAGAAAATACCAGCAACACTCATGACCCCAAGGCATTATCCGATCCCTCCACTTGCTGGAAGCTGTTCGTTGGAGAGATGTGGAAGCCCTTCATGGATGGAGCGTCCAACAGGCACGGTGTAGGACTTGGCATAGTCTTTATCTCACCAGATGGCCTAATAGTGGAGCAAGCAGTCAACCTTGGCTTCCCAGCATCAAACAACGAAGCGGAGTATGAAGCGCTTCTGACATGACTAAAATCAGCACTCTACATGAAGGCCACCGAGCTAATGGTTTACAGTGACTCACAGCTGATGGTAAACCAAATTTCAGGCGACTACGAGGCAAAAGACGAAAGGATGGCTAAATACCAAGCGTTAGTCAGAAAAGAGATCATGAAGTTCAAAGTAGTGCAGATACAGCAGATTGGCTGAGAAGAAAACAGCAGAGCAGACGAACTAGCAGGCTTCGCTTCGATGGCAGATACATCCATCCCACATCCATTATTGACCGACTTCCTACCAAGACCAAGCATTGAAGAACCCGAAGTAGCAGAGGTATGTTGTGCCGAACTAGGCCCTTCATGGATGGATCCCATTATAGTGTTCTTAAAGGACGACATTTTACCCGAAGAAAAGAAAGAGACCAACGAAATAAGAGCAAAGGCATAACGATTTTGGCTCTCTCCATCAATGGCCTTGTACAAGAAATCCTTCACAGGACCCTACCTGAAATGTGTCCATCCTAGCAAGGTCGATGTATTATTGTTCGAGATACACGAAAGCGTATGCGGAAGCCACCAAGGAGGAAGATCATTGGCCTACAGAGCAATTTCGTAGGGATATTGGTGGCCTTACATGCAAGTAGATTCAGAGAAGTATGTAAAGAAGTGCGAGAAATGTCAGAAGTTCGCACACCAAATACATCAACCAGCTAGAGAGCTTCTACCATTAACTAGCCCATGGCCCTTCGCAATGTGGGGCTTGGACATAGTAGGACCACTTCCAACGGCACCCGGCAACAGAAAATTCTTTCTTACAGCAACAGACTACTTCACAAAGTGGATGGAAGCAGAAACACTCGCATCAATAAAGGAGAAAAATGTGAAGAAGTTCGTCTGACAAAATATCATCACTCGGTTTGGCATACCCAAGGCTCTAATATCCGACAACGGCACTCAGTTCGATGGCAAAATTTTTAGAGGCTTTTGTGAAGAATACAAGATGAAATTCTATAACTCTACACCAGCATACCCCCAAGAAAATGGCCAGGCGGAAGCATCAAACAAAGTCGTCTTGGATGGATTGAAGAAAAGGCTAGAGAAAGCGAAAGGCAAGTGGACGGAGGAGCTCCCTCATGTTTTATGGGCTTATCGTACCACACCTCGGCGGTCTACTGGAGAAACACATTTTTCCTTGGCCTATGGCATGGAAGCAGTAATCCCACTGGAAGTCGGCCTCCCCACAATTAGAAGCGAAAATTTTGATCCAGACTTAAATGAAGAAGCCATAGCATTGAAGCTCGACCTGGCAGAAGAAAGAAGAGAAAGAGCACTAGTTCACGTTGCCTCATACCAGCAGGAGTTATCCAGAAAATATAACAAGACAGTACATCCAAGGCAGTTCAAGATTGGAGATTGGGTGCTGCGCAAAGTAATGGGAAACACCATGATACCCGGAGATGGCAAGTTAGGGCCCAATTGGGAAGGACCTTACAAAGTGGTTGGATTAACAGGAAAATGAGCATACCACTTGGAATATGAAGATAGCAAGGCCATTCCCAGACCGTGGAACACTGCCAATCTCAAACTATTTTATTTTTAGCTTTTCTTTAAACGTACTTGTAGTTTTTCTTTTTTCAATAAAACAAGCAGTTCCTTTTTCAGCATAAATTATTTTCTTCTGTAAAAATAGTTTTAGTGTACTAGGGGCAATAAAATCAGAGGTGGCCGGAATAACCAATTTTGATCTCTCTTCATCCAAGATAAGGATCTAGACTGAAGAGGTTGACTAGAAAAACCAACACTTCTCCTAAGCTAAGGATAAGGATCCAGGCTGCAGGACGTTTGGCAGGAATAACCAAACACTTCGCTCTAGGTTGGCAGGAATAACAAACTTTGAGCTCTCTTCAGCCAAGATCAAGATCTAGGTTGAAGAGATTGGCTGGAAAAACCAACACTTCTCCTAAGCCGAGGATAAGGATCCAGGCTGTAGGATGTTTGGCAGGAATAACCAAACACTTCGCTCAAGGTTGGCAGGAATAACCAACTTTGAGCTCTCTTCAGCCAAGATCAGGATCTAGGCTGAAGAGGTTGGCTGGAAAAACCAACACTTCTCCTAAGCCGAGGATAAGGATCCAGGCTGCAGGACGTTTGACAGGAATAACCAAATACTTCGCTCTAGGTTGGCAGGAATAACCAACTTTGAGCTCTCTTCAGCCAAGATCAGGATCTAGGCTGAAGAGGTTGGTTGGAAAAATCAACACTTCTCCTAAGCCGAGGATAAGGATCTAGGTTGCAGGACGTTTGACAAGAATAACCAAACACTTTGCTCTAGGTTGGCAGGAATAACCAACTTTGAGCTCTCTTCAGCCGAGGTAAGGATCTAGGCTGAAGAGTGGTTGGCTGGAATAACCAACTTTTAGCACTCTTCAGCCGAGATAAGGATCTAGACTGAAGAGTGGTTGGCTAAAATAACTAATTTTTAGTACTCTTCAGCCGAGGTAAGGATCTAGACTGAAGAGTGGTTGGCTGGAATAACCAACTTTTAGTACTCTTCAGCCGAGGTAAGGATCTAGGCTGAAGAGTGGTTGGCTGGAATAACCAACTTTTAGCACTCTTCAGCCGAGATAAGGATTTAGGCTGAAAAGTGATTGGCTGGAATAACACTTTTAGTAATCTTCAGCCGAGGTAAAAACCTAGGCTGAAGAGGTTGGCAAGTATGACCAGATAGGTCTCAAGGTTAAGACCGAGATAGATATCTCGGCCAGAAAATGTTATACTTCATTCAGATTACAGTTGGAAAATAAATGCAAGCATGAAGTAAACCGAAGCAACAGTAGAAACAAAAAAAGATTTCATTCAAAATTATCAATAGTACAAGAGGTGGGGCCTCAGCCCAGTTACAAAATTTTTTAAAACAAGGAAAAGAAAAGTCAGGAGAACAGGTCTTCCAGGTCGGCGTCCAGATTAACCCGGGCTTCATCTAGAGGTAGCTCGATTGTGGCAAGCACACCTTGGTCAAGCTCGGTTGAAGGCACCACGTTAGTCGCAACTGGTGAACGTGGGATGGAGACCACTGGAGTAGGGAAGATAGATTGACGACCAGGCTGGGTGTTGGCTTTAGGAGCAGGATCCTCCTCGTCTTCCTCAGCTTGAAGAAATTTTTGTTGAATGGCAGTTGCATACTCCACCATGTAGCTCGGTATAAAGTGCGGAGGAGGGTTCAGGAAGACCTTGGTTTCTGGACCATGACCGAGCTGTGCCACGGCCGCTTTCCACCCACATTTAAAGAATATATCCTTAGCAGCCTCACACTGCTGGATATAAGTGGCTTCGCCCTCCTTGTAACCGCGGTCTTCCGCATCTTCCACCTTCTTCTCTAACTCAGTTATCTCGGCGTTCTTCTTTCCCTCGAGCTTGACTAGCTCGCGCAGATATTTATCTTTCAGCACGGCCGCAGCCTTCTGCTTATCAGCTTCGGCTGAGTTAACAAGACCGATCAGGCGGGCCACCTCGGTCTGTAGCTCCGTCATTTTCTTCTTGGCCTCGTCTAGCTCGGCCGATTTAGCATTGGCCTCTGCTATGGCCTCCCTTGTGGTTTTTCGAAGCTCCAACACGTGCTTGTGAGCAACGTGGTTCTTCTGTAGGGCCTGCAAATAGAGGAACAATTTTTAGCTGAACCGAGCAAACAGATGAAAAAGGAGAAACAAGAAAAAGAAGAAACTTACCAGCACCATTGATTTTGTTGCCGAGCGAATGACCTTCAGCTCGGTAAGGTGATCATGGTGCTCCATATCGACTGGAAGGCAGACGCTCTTGGCAAGATTAAAGGCCAACAAATGGTCTTTTTCTGCGACCACTGAGTCGGAGTCAGTGATAGCGCGGTTCTTGTAGGTGATCTTTGGCACCCATTTAGAGGAGGTAGTTCGGTCAGAGCGCTCCGGTTGTGGGCTTGGTAGTGTGGTCTGGGGAAGAATGATGTCTTCTTCATCAACGAGGCGTGGATCGATTGTGGAAGTCCGAGCACGCTTGCTTGGCCGAGATGATGACGGCTGAGAGGTGGAAAGCGCTACCACGGCCTCGTTTGTCTGGCCGACTTGTGGTACCTCGGCCTGGTTGGTTTCGGTGATAAGAGTTCTTACGGCTCTCTTTTTGGCCATATCTTGTTCTGCAGTCAATGGGATAAGATTGATTTGTGGGAGGGTTGGATCAAGTTCAGGAGAGGGCTCTAAGAGGAAATTTGTCACCCTGGTCTTTCTCTTGCTGCTGTATCTGTAGGTCGGCTCGAAGTTGAGTGGCTCGGCCCAACCTCGATTGGGATATCTTAGTGCGGCGCGGAGTGTGCCAAGATTGGGGTAGCTATACTGGGACTTGAGATGGTTCAAGTCTGCATAAAGAAAAATTACAACGGTTAGTACGGTTCAAAACTTACAAACGGAGTAAGAAATGCAAAAAGTGAGCCGAGGTATTTATACCGGCTACTCCTTTATTCTAATTAATTCGGTCGCCTGGGATCTGGGCCTCTTGGTCTTCAAAGTTGCTCGAGACCCAGAAAAAATCATCGTCATTTACATCTTTGCCTGGGGTGTTTTGTATTATCTTTTCTCGGTGTTTTCTTATTCTTAAATAATAGACCCAGCCATCTTCGTTCTAGCCAAGTGAATACTGGTGAAATAGCTCGGCTAAATCGAGATTAAGGACAAGCCGACGGTTTAGCTCGGCGATGCCATTTATGATTCTGTATGAATTTGTGGAAAGTTGGGTTGGGCAAAGATTTGTTTGTCTAAGGAATTCACAAAGAAGAGGCTGTACAGGGAATCGGAGTCCGGTTTCTACAATGGAAAGAAGGGTGAAGGGAACGAAGCCAGGTTTACCCTAGGGAGTGGTGTCTAGTTCGGCTAAACTAAGGTGAACATCATCATGGATGTTGTAGTCCCTTCGGAACTCGGCCATAGCACCTAGAGAGTTTACTAAGAATCTATACTTTCCCATGACGACTTAAATTATGTATAATTTAGCTCGGTATTTAGATGAACTTCAGTATCTCGGTTGAGCGTGCAAAGGTGTGCCTGGCCAACCTAGTCAGTCTGCAAAGTGAAAAGGAAAAAGTGTTAAGCACAGATCGTTGGACCGTGCTAAAAGCAACAAAGGTAAAATAAATGTTGTCCTAGCTCGGCTAGGTCGGACACTATCTATTCTTAGCTCGGTTTGAGCGAGGGACTTTAGCCTGGTTAAGTAAATGAGAAGTTCGTAGCTCGGTTGAAGCTTATGGTACAACATTCTTAGTTCGGTTTGGACTAAGTCAGGGAGCTGGTTTAACCCCAAGTTATAGCTCGGTCGGTGGTAGAGGCTTTCTAGCGCGGTATTGCGCAAACCTAATACGGTTCGCTAGCTCGGCTAAATGAAACATAAGGTACTTAGATCTACTGAAACTACAGGTACGGCGTCAAGTTTAAGCCTGGTTGTTAGAAGAATTATCCAGTCTGGCTAGGCTTGCACCTAATACAAACTAGATCCTAGTTCGGTTGGAGTGTGATTTTGGATCTAAATCGTCCCATTTCAGTTTGTCCGCAAATCCAGTAGGTGTGATTACTATTCAAAAGGTTCTTATTTATTATAGAGAAAATCATTTGAAAGTGTTGTGAAAAAACATATATATAAAAGATACATGTTGCTAGTCTATACAAATGGAAAGCAAAAGAGGATTGAGTTACTTACGGATTGAAGACGGAAGGATACAGATCTGAAACCACGAAGATGGTGATGAGGACGCGAGCTTCGCAGGTACTGAGGTTGCAAAAATGGAGGTTCAAGCAAGAGAAAGAGAGAGAGAAAAGATGAATAGTAGAAATGAATGGTTCAAAGCATATGGTTTTGGTGTAAAGAGAGTGAAAAAAGGCAGGACTGTTCAAAATTCGAGAGATACGAAGTCGGCGTTGACAGTTGTACTCAACCAATAGGGGTCTGCCGCGTGTCCATAGAATAGAAAACGATTCAGTTACAGCCACTGAAAAGACGTGTTGACCGGACAGATTAGTAGCCCGGTGTGAATTTAGCCCAGTTGAAAGGCATAAGTTTTTAGCTCGGTTGGTAACGGGTAATCCTAATCATGCTGCGCAGATGGAATTAAGAGGCAATTGAGAGGGTAATTTATAAATAAATTGGGCCGAGCTGGGTAGATGGGCCGCGGTAAAAAGGACCGAGTAAAAGGACCTTGCAGTTAGCTCGGTCCAATTATACTTGGGGTTACCACGGTTGGTGTGGTGTAATTAGCTCGGTCATACCATTCTGAGCCGAGATGATTTGAGCTTTTCTTAGGACCTTGTTCTTGATTAGCTCGGTTCAAGCTTGCTATGGTTAGCTTGGTCTCGACGGATCAAACCGAGATACAAGCAATGAAGTGAAAAACCGAGCTAGTTGGAGCTCGATCATTTCTGCCGCTTTAGCATGGTTATGTTAGCTCGGTCGTTTTGTCATACTACCGAGGTAAAACCATTTCACTTGGTTTAAGCAGTGAGGGGGTGTTGAAGGATAAGCATTATCTTTCAGGAGTGTGATTCCTAGGAGGACTCTACATGGAGGAATAAGAGTCCTACTAGGATTATGCCACGCGGAACCTATAAAGCTCATAACATCACCTGTGGAGAGGTAACACAACTTTGATTCTCGAATACACAGAGTTTTTTCCTATTTGTCTATTTTGTTGACTTAGGCATCGGAGGGGTATCCGGCACACACCTGCCGGCTAGCTTACGTTTGTGTTTTCAGAGAATAAAACGACGACGTACAGATGAGTACAGACTTGATCAATATGATTATACGAGAAAAATATTTCGTGCCCGTATATTTTCCCAAAAAAAAAAAAAACTACCGACTGTACTAACTGTTCGGGATCTGGGTTGGGTCCACAGACATGACATGATGGTAGCTTTGGAATGGGAGCAATCTCCATTGCTATGAATTGTTGTCAGAAAGTTTATAAAGTTAGTTAGAAATCAAGTGTTCAGATGTAAAATAGTACATGCAGCAATTTCCCTGCGAGTGATTTGCGCGTCCTGCCGTCTAAGGGTTATTTTGAAAAGATTATTAAAAATTATATTTCAGTTTTTAATTTATTTTAAATTATATTATTTTTTACATGTTTTTTATAAAAATTAAAAAATTAATTTTTAATCATATTTTTAAAACAACTCTAAGTTTTTAAAAAATGTAAAATAGTGTGGGTGTTTGAGAAGTTAGGTTAATGACTTTTTTAATTAAAATACTTAATAAAAATAAAATATTCTTTTTGTTTTAAAATATTAATTTTTCATTTTATATTTTATTATTTTAAAATATTAATCACTTTTTAAAAATTATGAATTAAAAGAATATGAATTTTTATTTTGTTCTTTTTAAAATTCATTTATTTTTAAAGTGTAATAATTGTACTACTAAAAGATAATTTTAGAAAGTTAATATTGAAATGTAATAATTGTACTACCAAAAAATGTTATATCAAAACTATAATTATTTTGTTTTTTCTTTCACAATTATCAAATCAATTATAAAAAAAAATAAAATTCAACTATCATTCCAAACACGACTTTTTTAACCAGACCAAAATACCTAATTTTTTTTTTTTAAAAATCAATTAAAATAGTCAAGTTTCTAAACTAACTCAAAATAAGATATAAATATTTTATAAAAAAATGAATTTTAATATAGAGATTATATGTGAAACTCATTTTTAGTGAGACATTTGTACTTTGTATTTTATACACTAGCATCCTCTTACTCACATGCCCCACACACAGTGCATGGGGACAGTACTGTGGCTTTTTGTGGATGGTCATGTTCGATTGCTTAGCCAAAATTTGTTTGTCCCCGTTGCCGAACAAATTGGGACAAACAAATTTTGACAAGTTTGTCACTTATGTTTGTGTCCCTAACCCAACTTTGTCAGCAATTGGTGTTGGCATTTGGCTTGCATGCTCTTTCCACGTAAAGGGAACCCTTAAAATGCATAAGAAAAGCTCTTATCAATCTAATCTTCTCAGAGTTTTATTATCTCTTTTAAAATTAATTAGTGTTAAAAAATTATTTTATTTTTATCTTTTTTGACATTTGATATTGTATTTGTAAGCCAATTTTTATAATGATCATAGGTAATAGTCTTGTGTATCTAACAATTTTTCTCTTGTGATGACGCCAAGACGACTTGAATATATGACAAACTAACTCTAATACTATTTGTCGAACTAAGTTCGACAACTCTTCTAAAACATTTGTCCAAATTCTCCCCTATGATACTATTCTTAACCTTTCTTTGTTATTATTATACCCTATTGAAACATATTTCAATTGATTGTGAGGTTTAAAATTTAAATTTATCCAGAAAGATAAAAGTTTCGGCAGTACTAATTTAACTTGTATACCCACAAATATCTTACCAAATGCCAATATATATCAAACTAAAAAAAGACTAACGATGTGAGGTTTGAAACAAGAGGTTATTGTACCGATTTGACATATTACATGACTGCGTGTTGCCTAATAATATAGGACATGAATACTGTGAGAAATTGAGATCAAATATATCCTGACACCAAACTTATTCCAAATAATTTTTCATTTAAAGCACAAATGAGATAAACGAAACAGAGGATCAATAATTTTACTTACACATAGATGTTAAAGTGTGATTCAAAATCATTTTAACAAAAATTACAGTCCCGTTTTGTGGTTCGAAATTTCCAAAGCTCGAGCGGTCCGAAATTTCAAAGCGACGTTGTTTTCACCTTTTTTTTTTTTTTTTTCTTCTCTTTCTTTCTTTCTTTCTTTCCATAATTCACAGAAGAAGAAGAAAGAAGAAAGAAGAAGAAGAAAAAAGAGAAGAAGAGAGGAGCAAGGAGAGAGATAGAATCATCATCATCAACCAAAAATCAAACTCACCCAACACATCATCATCAACACAACAGAGAGAGATAGAGAATCATTATCATCAACCAAAAATCAAACCCACCCTACACATCATCATTATCACACATAGAGATCAACCAAAAATCAAAATGATCATAGGTAATAGTCTTGTGTATCTAACAATTTTTCTCTTGTGATGACGCCAAGACGACTTGAATATATGACAAACTAACTCTAATACTATTTGTCGAACTAAGTTCGACAACTCTTCTAAAACATTTGTCCAAATTCTCCCCTATGATACTATTCTTAACCTTTCTTTGTTATTATTATACCCTATTGAAACATATTTCAATTGATTGTGAGGTTTAAAATTTAAATTTATCCAGAAAGATAAAAGTTTCGGCAGTACTAATTTAACTTGTATACCCACAAATATCTTACCAAATGCCAATATATATCAAACTAATAAAAGACTAATGATGTGATGTTTTAAATCAAATATAGGACATGACTGCGTGTTGCCCCTGATTTCATTTTTTAAAAAATACTTTTCGAAAAATTTTATATTTTTATTTTTTGTGTTTTTTTGTTTTTATTAAATTTTTTTAATATTTTAAGAAATTTTTTTACTTTTTAGATATACCTTACATAAATACACCTAAAAAGTAAAAAAATAATAAAAAAACTCTTTTAAAAATTCACTAAATACCAAAAATACAAAAAATACAAGAATTCAGTACATTTTTTTATATTTTTATGTATTTATTAATTTTTTAAAATATTTTTTTACAATTTTTTTACTTTTTAGATACATCTAACTAAGGTGCATCTAAAAAAGTAAAAAAATGATTAAAATTTAAAAAATATTCACTAAAAACAAAAGAATACAAAAACCAAAAAACTCAATTTTCAAAAAATTTAATTCAGAAAACTCAAACCAAACACACTGAATACTGTGAGAAATTGAGATCAAATATATCCTGACACCAAACTTATTCCAAATAATTTTTCATTTAAAGCACAAATGAGATAAACGAAACAAAGGATCAATAATTTTACTTCCACATAGATGTTAAAGTGTGATTCAAAATCATTTTAATGAAAATTACAGTCCCCTTTTGTGGTTCGAAATTTCCACAGTTCAAGCGGCCCGAAATCTCAAAGCGACATTGTTTTCGCTTTTTTTTTTTTTTTTTTTGTCATAACTCACAAAAGAAGAAGAAAAAAGAAAGAAGAAGAAAAAAAAAAGAGAAGAGGAGAGGAGCAGGGAGAGAGAGAGAATCATCATCATCAACCAAAAATCAAACTCACCCAACACATCATCATCAACACAGGAGAGAGAGAGAATCATTATCATCAACCAAAAATCAAACCCACCCAACACATCATCATTACCACACAAAGAGATCAACGAAAAATCAAACCTACCCAACATATAGAGACAGAGATATAGAGAAGGAGAGAGAGAGAGATACAGAGAGAGAGGGTGATAGATACACAGAGAGAGATACAGATCTGTGTATGCACACACAGATCTGTGTATACACATAGAGGATGGCGAGAGCCGGTGATGGTTTGTTCCCCCTCCGTCTGTGTATGCACACACAGATCTGTGTATACACATAGAGGATGGCGAGAGTCGGTGATGGTTTGTTCCCCCTCCGTCTCTGTGTATGCACACACAGATCTGTGTATACACATAGAGGATGGTGAGAGCCGGTGATGGTTTGTTCTCCCTCCGTCTTCTCTCTTCCTTCTCTCTTTCTTCCTTTTTTCTCTTTCAGATATCAATGGGGGAAAAAAAAAATCTAAAACGACGTCGTTTTGGATTCGGATCACTCGAGCCACGGAAATTTCAAGCTCTGAAGTATTTTTTTTAAAAATTATCTCTAAAATAATTTAAATCACATATTTATTATTTTGCATAACAATTTTGTGAAGGATATAACCTCCACCGCCAATGAATTGGCTTCCACCTGAGTGTGTCAATTTCATGACTGCAAATTGGAATCATATATTATCGGAAAAATTGTAAATAAGTGAGATAATTTTAAAATAATTATATTATGGGTAGAATTTTTTAAAAAAGTTTGACACACACAATAATAATAATAAATTATACCAAACACACGCACACACAAAAACAAAAAAAACAAAATTTATACACATAACAGACTTGTATCATAAAAATAAAATTATTTTCTCACTACCTTACTTATATTCAATTCCCATTATGCAAGCTGTATTTAACAAGCCACCTTGACTCTTATGGGTTTTTCACTTTCTTATTAGAGGATGGCTTCCCTCTAGTCGTTGATGGAGAGTACTGTTGGATTCATAGGGGCTCACCACGAGTCCTGTTTTGATAATTCGAACCGTTCAATATGTAGAACTCGTCGAGTACTATATGCATGTCAAAAATAATATCGATAGCTAGTTTATCGGATTAAATTTCTAACAACCGTTTATTTTTTTACCATCTATTTTTTTAATACAAAATTGATTTGATTACATAGCTATCGATATTCGATCAACATGATTTTTTACAAGCAGATTCATAGGGGCTCACCACGAATCCTGTTTTGATAATCCGAATCGTTCAATATGTAGAACTCGTCGAGTACTATATGCATGTCAAAAATAATATTGATAGCTATTTTATCGGATTAGATTTCTGACAATCGTTTATTTTTTTACCATCTATTTTTTTAATACAAAATTGATTTGATTACATAGCTATCGCTATTCGATCAACATAATTTTTTACAAACATATAGTACTCAACGAGTTTTACACATTCACGATTCGGTTATCAAAATGGGACCCATGATAAACTCTCACGAATCGAACAGTATCTCTAATCTGATCTGAAACTTGAAGAAAGTCAGACCCTTCTTATTATTCCAAACCATACATTTATATATATATATATAGCTTGTAGTTTAAGAAACTAGAATGAGCTATGAGCTGTACTTGGTTCGATCACAAAGATGAGTGATCCCTACTCCTAGATTAGTGGTGGGGCTTTGGGGTGATTTTATTTATTTATTTTTTAAATCGGTAGGCATCTGGTTCTTTTTTTAAAAAAAAAAATTAATGAAACATCCCTCTTTAATTTTGTATTATAAAAGAGGTCTACGATGTTTTTTTATTAGCTAACATTCCTTGATGAAATTTCTCTGTGATCTTACCAGAGAAATTTCAAAATTTCTCTTTGAAATTAGAAAAATTTCTTTTTGAAAATTGAAATTTGAAATTTCTCTACGTTGGGGTCAAAATTTCTTTAAATCGGATAAAAATTTCTCGAGTCGAATTTTTTTTGTGAAAATGCAAAAGGACCCCAACTATTATGAAAATATTATATGTCATTTATTTTATACAATTTTAATATAAGGGAACTTACAAAAAAAAAAACCTTTTCTTTTAATGATTATTTTAGAAGCTAAAAAAGTTATTAAAGAAACCAAAATATGTTTGGAAAATTGTTAAAAAAGTGAAAAAATAAATATGATGTTTGATTTTTTTAACTGATGACAAACAAAATAATTTAATGACTTTTTAACTTTTTTTTTTATCTAAAAATTAGCTTCTTTTTTTGTTAACTTCCCAAACGAAGTGATCTGAGCCTCTCCAACACTTTCTTCATGGATCTCCTTTCCAAACAAAATTGCGAAAGACGTGTAAAAAGTTAAAATTTAATTTTTTGGTTTATTATAAAAAGACGTGTAAAAAATAAAGGGATAACGTGACCCAATTAAATCAATACGTCAATAAATGGACTTTTTCGACACTTCCAAAAAGATCACAAGTGAAAAATTAGACGTGGTATTTTATTTTTTTAACTCATAACAAATAATATGTTTGCTTGTGAGAAATGTTTGGGACCCTTTTTTTTTTTTTGGAGATTCCATGTCCCCCAATTTAATCTTAACCTTTGATGTATGTGTGTGGTCCACTCATGTATGTGTAGGTCCCACGTTATGAGTGGTTAGAATGGGAGTGTGGGTTGTGGGGGTCATGTCTGTGTGGGGTCTCTATCACAATTGTTTCTCTTAATATTGTATACTAGCGTTACATGATATTATTATTAAGGAAAGATTATGATACACACCCTTTAACGGGTGTGTACCGTATACACCTTATAATTAAAAAAAAAATGATATAATTTATACTTTTTAAGTCATAATTAAAAAAATAAAAAAAAATCGTAATCAAACAACACATGAGGTATAATAAAAACTCTCATGAGTTATAACTAAAATACGATTATAACTAAAAAAGAAAATTAGTCACAATTAAACAAGAAAAAGATATTACTTAAGGTGCATATGGTAAGAATGTGTATAGCAGAATTTTCTTTATTATTATTATACTCAATATTTATTCATTCATTCTATTTGGTAGAGTTTTTAAAAATAAATTTTTTATAAGAAAAAAAAACAACTAAATAAGCAAGAAAAAAAAAAACATAAAAAAGATATTTTTAAAATTTCTAAAATTATTTTCACTCCAAAAAAAAAAGTATATGAAAATTATGAGGGTTTTTTTTGAGAAAAAAAAACTTAAAATTTAAAAAATATATATTTTTAAAAATTCAACCAGACAAGACTTCATGGAGCTTGATGAAGAGGCTGGATATTCTAATGATCGATTTTTATTGAACTTTCCTAAAACGACACAACATTTCAGCAAAGTCCTTTTCTAGCTCAAGCACCAAAAACACATTTAAAAAAAAAAAAAAATCATCCAATAACATGAAATTATATCCACCAATGGGACTTAAACTAGTTTTATTTATTTGTTTAACTGGTCAAGAATAAAGGAAAATTATTAAAAAGTCCTCCAATAAGATGAAATTATATCCACCAACGAGGATTAAATTAGATTTCTTTATTTATCTCCTATTATTTTTAATAAAATACTGAAATAAGTGGACAGACATAAGATATTAAAAAGTTGTGCCCCAAAAAAGGTAATTAAAAAGTTCTCTAATAAGTTAAACTTATATTCACCAGTGGGGATTAAATTAGTTTTCTTTATTTGTTTAAGTGGACAAGAATAAGGGGAAAATTATTAAAAGGTCCTCCAATAACTAAAATTAAATCCACCAGTGGCACAAAAATTAGATTTCATTAATTTTTTCCAAAATTAAAAAAAAAATACTCAAATAAGTGGACAATCATTGATACAGATCTGGGTTCAAACCCTAATGGTAGGTTTATTTTTGTTTTATTTTCGTTTTTGTTTACTGTTTTCAATTTTGATTATTTAGAAAACACAAAACCTTCTCCCCTCCCTCTTCAAACCCCAAAATTTTCATTCATTTCTTGTCACAAAAATAAATAAATAATTACAATCAATAATTATTCAGAATATTACTTTAGAGATTTTATAACATGTGATTTGTCATACCATTTATGGCATCTAAATGAGCCTAAAAAAGAAAAGAAAAGAAAAGAAAAGAGAAGAAAAAGCTTATCATCTTTGCCTTTAAAAGAAAGTGCATGTTACAAAAGGCACAAACCTACTATGAAATCATGAAGCTCAAGCTTTCTTATCCATCAAGAAGTCTTCACTAAAATCCCTAACTTTGAAAAATTGCAAAATAAATAAATAAATAACAAGTTTGATGCCTATATGGGTTGTTTTCTTAAATTGAAAGTAGGTAATGAGAAAGTAAAAACTAAACATTCCTTCCTAACTTTTTAAAGTTTTTTCAATTATTATTCCTCATAAGCTAAGTAGAAGTTATGTCAAACAATTTAAATTCCCAAAATAAAAATAAACAAAATACAAAAAACTCTAATGAGCAACCACAAACACAATCATCCTATTGAAATCATTTTGGAAAAAAATAAATAATCAGACACTACATATATATGTACCCAGTATATAAGCATAGATGAATCAGTCTTAAAATGTTAGACTGATCTGAAAAACAATGATCAAGATGGACAGACATACCTTTCTTTGGTATGGATTTGGTGGTACAATATTGATGAATATCCTTCTTGCAAAGAAGATAGCTTTCTCTCTGTGTTTCTTCAAAGTGTCAGAATCAGAAACAGAAGACAGCTTTTCTGAGATGCAAGCAGCCCCAAATTGATTGTTATATATACAGTGAGAGAGACAGAGAGAGAGAGAGAGAGAGCGCAACACACCATAAGGTCTATTCATAACTCTTTTTATTAGTGAAATCTGGTTGAGCCAAGCGGTGTTCACTGTTGAATTACACCTTTCCCATTGGACAGCTTTTTTGTCATAGAGGTCCATGCTAGAAGAAGTTATTAGTTGGTTTGAGGGCACTGTTATGTGGTGTCATAAATGTGTTTTTGATGGGTAAAGAAAATAGAGTTTACGATTTTATATTGAATGAGCGAAGAATAAGATAGGACATTGTATATTGTGATTGGTAAAGAGTACCGTTATGTGGGTCCCATAGTACTAAATAATTTTTTTCTATGCTAAGCCTATGGCTGAAAAAATTATTTGGTGCTGCACAGGTATCACCTAGCAATATCTTCATCAATCACCATATATCTATTGTTTTGCATAACTCAACACAAAGTTGTGAATCTCATCATTTCCATCAATTATAAGGTACATAAGGTACTCGGTGGAGCCTTGAACCAGTGCCAGCCCTGGGCATTGGCCAACAAGGCTATGGCCTAGGGCCTCTCAAGATAGACTTAAAAAAGGGGTCTCTTTTATTATGGTATAGTGTAATATATTAAGTATGTTTTAAGTTAAAAAAACAATTAAAGAGAAAATACAAATTAACTTAAAATAAATTGACCCATTAAAAAATTAAAAGGTCCATTCAAAAAAATTAACATTGTAATCCACTAAAAATAGACCCAAAAAAGGGTCCTCCTATTATAGTTTATTGTAATATATTAGGTATATTTTAAATCTAAAAAAAAATTAAGAAAGACCTAAACTAACTTAAAATAAATTGACCTATTAAAAAATTGAAAGATGCATTTAAAATAATTAGTATTGTTATTCATTGAAAATGATTTTGCAAAAAAATAGATTATGCAAGTATGATTAATTTATTTGCTTCTAAAAATGCAAGAAGAGCGAGGATCAAACGACACTTATTAATTGTTGTAATGTAATACTAAGTATTTTTTGTAATTTTGACACAAATTTTGTCTTTTATCTTCATTTTTTTTTTCATTTTTTTTCATTCAATGAAAAAAAAAATGTGAAAGACCCCAAAAATTTATTAGTTAATTATTGGCTTTGGGCCCCGAAAATCTCAAGGCCGGGCCTGCCTTGAACGACCAAATATAGTTTTAGAGAAATTATGTGAGAGTCTTGGAGTACATTCATTGGTGTCACAACTTGATATTTATTAGTTAAAATTGTAGGAGTTAGTACTTTTTGTTTGAGGAATAAATTTACGAGTGTCAAATAATAAATGATATAAAGTAATATTTTAAAACCATCAAATAATTACTCACCTACACTTAGCCCCTATGCAGTTTCACCATCATCGTCATTTTACTTTCAATTTTTAGAGTCAATTTTACAATTTAAGTTGTAATGTCAAACTTTAGGACTGACTATTACAATTGAAAGTGAATGATGTACAATAAAATTACAGTAACAATATAGAGGTGCTAAATATAAATAATCCATTTCTGTATCTAATGGACATATGTTGAATAATATATGCTTCAAAATTAACAAAAAATTTCTTCTTAATTATGGATTAGACTTTCATGTGAGAAGAGGAATTGAAATATAACTGACAAATTAGTGAAGACCATATGATTTAAAACACACACACACACACACAACAGTTACAGGTTGATCCCCTTTGCCTTTGACTTGCCTAATTTTTTACTTTTGCACCTATAGGTACACTATCCCACATCGCTCTGTAAGAGATCACAGTTCCACTATATAAGTGGACTGACTTCCTTAGACTCATATGAAGCCTTTTAAAGCCGTGAGGGGTAAGCTGCTGGTTTTTGCCTAACTCCAAAGCAAACAATATCGTGCTAGTCGGGGAGGGTTAGTTGCTTCATTTGGCGTCGTCTGTGGAAACTCCCTGCTCAGGTAACCAGTCCACTAGGGAGTTATGTGGGCGTACTATTTCACATCGCTCTGTGAGAGATCACAGCTTCACTACATAAGTGAACTAACTCCCTTCGACTAGTATGAGGCCTTTTAAAACCGTAAGAGGTTAGCTGCTGGTTTTCGTCTAACTCCAAATTGAACAATATCGTACTAGTCGGGAAGGGTTAGCTGCTTCATTTGGCATCGTCTGTGGGAACTCCCTGCTCAAGCAGCCAGTCCACTAGGGAGTTATGTGGGTGCACTATCACACATCGCTCTGTGAGGATCGCAGATTCACTACATAAGCAGACTAACTCCCTTAGACTAGTATGAGGCCTTTTAAAGCTGTAAGGAGTTAGCTGTTGGTTTGCGCCTAACTCCAAAGCAGACAATATTGTACTAGTTAAGGAGGGTTAGCTGTTTCATTTGGCGCCGTCTGTGGGAACTCCTTACTCAGGCAGCCAGTCTACTGGGGAGTTATGTAGGTGTACTATCTCATATCGCTCTGTGAGAGATCATGGCTTAACTTCCACAGACTAGGGATGGCAATTTGAAACCGACTCAATGGGGACCCAACCCCGAATTGAATGGTTTTTTCCTGAAAAATAACCCCGACGAGCTGGGATGGTATTTAAAAATAAATCCCCGATGATTTCGGGCCGGGGACGGGGATATATTTTCCAACCCCGGCCCCGCCCCGTTCAGCCCCCCGATCCAGTTTATATATGTATAAATATATGTGTGTGCTGTGTGTTTATATATATATATATGTGTGTGTGTGTGTGTGTGTGTATGTGTGGTGTGTGTGGGGGGGGTTTGGTGTGTGTTTTGGCAACAAACATAATAACAACATCTCTGGCCCTTCTCTCTCACTCTCTCACACGCTGCTTCTCTCCCTCACCACCGGCTCCTTCTCACCGGCAGTTCCCTTACCGCCGGCTTCTTCTCTCTTTCTCACCACCGACTCATCTCCCTCTCACGGTATCTCCGTTTCTCTCTTTCTCTCTCTCTCACGGATCTCCTCTCTCTCTCTCTCGTTTTTTGCTTTTGTTCTTCAGATCTGGAAAATGATGGAGATGAAGATGTTGATGAAGATCTGTTGATGTTGTTGAGGTCTGTTGATGTTGTTGTTGTTGTTGTTTAGATCTGAAGATGAAGATGTTTTCTGGTGCTGTGGGTTTTTTTTTTTTGGCCAGGAATTTTCGGGGTCGGGGAAACCCGATCCTCGTTAGGGGGGGTGGGGGCGGTAGTGGGTTCCCCGTCGGGGATCGGGGCCGGGGACGGGGAGGGTGATCCCCGGCCCCGTCCCGTTGCCATTCCTACCACAGACGGCGCCTAATGAAGGAACTAACCCTCATCGACTAGCTCGATATTGTCTGCTTTAGGGCAAAAACCAGCAGTTAATCCCTCACAGCTTTAAAAGACCTCATACTAGTCTAAGGGAGTTAGTTAACTTATGTAGTGAAACTGTGATATCTCACAGAGCGATGTGGGATAGTACACCCACATAACTCCTCAGTTAACTAGATGTCTGAGCAGGAAGTTCTCACCAAGTGAAGCAGCTAACTCTCTTCGACTAGCATGATATTGTCCGCTTTGGAGTTAGGCAAAAACTAGTAGCTAACTCCTTACGGCTTTAAAAGGTCTCATACTAGTACAAGGAAATTAGTCCACTTATGTAGTGGAGCTGTGATCTCTCACAGAGTGATGTGGGATAGTGCACCTATAACACCTATATGTCCTGACTCCATCCATGAATGTGGTCCTCTTGTGTAGGTCGGATCACAAATGTGACTTTCAAATTAATTTTCTTCTTCTTTTGTGTGTGTGTGTGTGTGAAACTCGTGTATGAAAGGTACCGAAACTTCTAGTAATAATACATTTTTAGAATTTGACCTATTACAAAAAAAAAAGAATGTAAAAGAAGAGTTATTTATTAGGGGGATTTACGTGTAAGTCTTCATAAGTGAACTTATTTTTTAATAGGTCCTATCATAATTAATGGTATTTTTTATCAAACACCATTAAAACAACGACAATTTAAAAATTTTGTCACAAAAAAATTCATTAATTATACGTTTAGCAACAATTTAAAAAAAATTGTCATAAAAAAGTCATTAATTTCAACTTTTAGCAACAATTTAAAAATTTTGTCACAGAAAAATCTCACTAATTTTAAGTTTTAGTGACAATTTATAAAAATCATAACAAAAAAAAGTCACTTATTATCAATTTTTAGCAACATGTAAAAAATTATTTTTCGCAACAATTTAGAAAAATTTATTTTCAATAAAACTTGATGGAAATTAAATCTAACTATTTGGATATATTGATAATTTATCATATTTATTAAATAGTAGTAGTATTATAGAACACGACGGATCCAAGAAAATGAAATGTGCCTACCCGGTTCACATGAGTAAGGTATGTTAAACGGGTTCTTAGTTAATTCCCACATTTATTTTTATTTATTTAGCTTTTTTATTTTTCAAAACTTTAAGAACAACCAGCCTTTTGGATCTAGTGTTGCATGCAGTGCCCTCCCATTCAAATTGACCCTCATTAATTAATGGTCATGTTAATAATTTACAAGATTGTTGTTAACATGTCAACTCGTTTCCACAATGGTGTGTGACATAGATTACAATAAAATTAATCTAGTGAATAAAGGGTTTGTTTTAGGATGGATTATAATCTTGAATTTTTTAAGTTTGATTATTCTGTTATATCCTCTCTTAACTGATACAAATATTACAACTATATACACCTTAGATCTCACGATTAGATTGATAGTGTAAATCTCTTTGCTTACATATAGATCTTATTTAATGTGTATTTGTTGGAGTTTATTCATTGTATTTCATTGTAAAATCATATATAAATTAATAAAAAGAAAAAAATTAGGAAGGGGTCACTTTATTTGGACAGGTTCACCGAACAGCATAATTTCATTTCTTATCATCTTTTAATTAGACCATCTTCAACGGTTCACCAAAGTTGACATCAAATTTAAAATTTGATGAAAAAGTTACTGTTTGGTGTTCCAACGGTTGCACCAAATCGATATCAAATTAAGATTTCACCAAACAATTCATCAAACTGAGGACAACATACAGATTTCACCAAAACACTGTGTGTGACCGTTGGACGGAGGAACCGGTCAACCAGCCGGTTGCCCGGCCGGTTGACCAACCGGTCGACCGGTGCACCATTTAAGCCACTGGTTCGTTTGAATCCTTAGCTGGTTGGTTTGAACTGCTGCCTCGCGTGACCGTTGGAGAGCAACCGGTCAACCACCCGGTTGACCAACCGGTCGACCGGGTTGGGCAATTCGGCTACAGTGCACAACTAGCAAGAACAGGTTTGAACTGGTTGGTTTCAACTTGTTTGAGCTGGTTTATACCGGTGCACCATTTAAGCCACTGGTTCGTTTGAATCCTCAGCTGGTTGGTTTGAACTGCTACCTCGCGTGACCGTTGGAGAGCAACCGGTCAATCACCCGGTTGACCAACCGGTCGACCGGGTTGGGCAATTCGGCTACAGTGCACAACTAGCAAGAACAGGTTTGAACTGGTTGGTTTCAACTTGTTTGAGCTGGTTTATTTGGACATAGGTTAATTTGTGGATTATGAATAATTTGAAGAGTGATATAAATTTAAATTCCCTATATATTTGACATACATATTTCACAACTAGCCGTTACAATAATTTACCGTTGGATGGACAGAGTATTTTGAAAATTTACCGTTGATAATGTGCTCTATAAAATAGATCTGATTTCTATATCAAGCTGACAGAGTATTTCATTTTCAGAATAGCATTTATATGTTGTGAATTTTTTTTTTCTTTTGTATCATTAGATATTTGTTTCCCTTGAAATTTTAATTAATATTATCTGATTAAATTATTTGATTCTGAGTTTGAGCTTTATATCATTACAATATTTTTCAGTAAGTGTATTGTATTTTTTCTAAACTATGGAAGATTTCGAAATATTTGAGGAATTACAAATGTTTGAACACAACACTCATATTAATTTTATGTCGGAATCTTCACGAGAACAGAACACGCAGAACAGTGATAATCATTTTATTTCAGAAACTTCTCGTGTTTCTCGTGGTAAAGCATTCACAATTATAGAAGATGAAACTTTATGTAGATCTTGGTTAGCAGTCTCTCAAGATCCCATTACTGGTAATAGTCAGACTATGGCTATATTTTGGGAACGAGTACTTGTTTATTTTAATTCACAATTGAGTAGTGAATCAAATCGAAATCGTATTTCTTTGACTCACCGTTGGTCTGCCATGCAAAAGGCAATTAATAAATTCTGTGGTTTTCTTGAACAAATTCAACTGAGGTAACAAAGTGGAACAACTGAGACAGATATGGTAAAATTTATTTGTGTTATTGAATATCAATTTTCTTTTTTAAATGTATACTTGTTATTGAAATCTTTGTAATTTTTTTTTGTAGGTCACTGAAGCGAAGCAGATGTATCATGCAATACAGAAGAAACACTTCACATTTGATACATGTTGGGAGATTTTGCGCCAAAGTTGTAAGTGGGATGAATTTCGATCAAAAAGAAGCACGCAACATGCTGATCCATGTTCGAATCCACCAAGTGAATATGAGGCTTCTCAATCCAACCAGAATAATGCGGTGCACGAACAACCATCTAATACATCAACACGACTAATTGGTACTAAGGCAGCGAAAGAGAAGTTGAAGAATCAAACAACTTACGATAGTAGATTTGACGAAATGGCTGCCAACCAATCCAAAATTGTTGAAGTGTTATCAACTAGCTCCGCTAGAACTATTCAGCGAGATGAACAAAAGGCGATAGACCGTGAGCAGAAGGCTGCAGAGCGTCGAACAAGGGCCGAAGATAGGGAGGAACATCTAAAACTCCTATCTATGATGAATGAAAGAGAATAACGAAATGAAGATCATAAAATTATGTCAATGGACATGACAATTTTAAATCCTATGCAAAGGGCGTATTATGAAGATCTTTAAAGACAGATTTTATTTCGAACAACTAATAGATTGCCTTGAAAGGTTCCGTATTTGTGGGTTTTATCTATTGGTTTTATTATTTAAAAAAGAAAATTGATATTTAATAACACAAATAAATTTTAACATGTCTGCCTCAGTTGTTCCACTTTGTTGCCTCAGTTGAAGTTGTTCAAGAAAACCACAGAATTTATTAATTGCCTTTTGCATGCCAAACCAACGGTGAGACAAAGAAATACGGTTTCGATTTGATTCACCACTCAATTGTGAATTAAAATTAACAAGGACTCGTTCCCAAAATATAGCCATAGTCTGACTATTACCAGTAATGGGATCTTGAGAGACTGCTAACCAAGATCTACATAAAGTTTCATCTTCTATAATTGTAAATGCTTTACCACGAGAAACACGAGAAGTTTCTAAAATAAAATGATTATCACTGTTCTGCGTGTTCTGTTCTCGTGAAGATTCCGACATAAAATTAATATGAGTGTTGTGCTCAAACATTTGTGATTCCTCAAACATTTCAAAATC
>NW_021028554.1:66659-99086 GCF_004153795.1 Camellia sinensis
CTCAGTTAACTAGATGTCTGAGCAGGAAGTTCTTCACCAGTGAAGCCAAGCTAACTCTCTTCGACAGCATGATATTGGTCCGTTTTGGAGTAGGCAAAATAGTTAGCTAGCTAACTCCTTACGGCTTTAAAAGGTTCATACTAGTACAAGGAAAATTAGCTCCACTTATGTAGTGGAGCTGTGATCTCTCCAGAGTGATGTGGGATAGTGCACCTAATTACACCTATATGTTCCTGACTCATCCCATGAATGTGGTCCTTTGTGTAGGTCGGATCACAAATGTGACTTGTTCAGATAATTTTCTTTCTTCTTTTTTTGTGTGTGTGTGTGTGTGTGTGTGTGTGTGTGTGTTGAGAGAACTCGTGTATGAAAGGTACGAACTTCTAGTAATAATAATTTTTAGAATTTGACCCATTACCCCAAAAAAAAAAGAATGTAAAAGAAGAGTTATTTATTAGGGGATTACGTGGTAAGAAAGTCTTCATTAAGTGAACTTATTTTTTAATATGGTCCTATCATTAATTAAGTGGTATTTTTATCAAAACACCATAAAACAAGACATTTAAAAATTTTGTCACAAAAAAATCATTAATTATACGCATTTAAGCAACAGTTTAAAAAAAATTGTCATAAAAAAGTTCATTAATTTTCAGACTTCAGCAACCAATTTAAAAATGTTTGTCACATAACAAATCTCACTATATTTAAGTTTTTAGTGACAATTTATAAAAATTAACAAAAAAAGTCACTTATTATCAATTTTTTAGCACGACATGAAAAATATTATTTTCGCAACATTTATAAAATTTATTTTCAATAAACTTGATGTGAAATTTAAATCTAACTATTTGGATATATTGATAATTTATCTATTTATTTAATGATCAGTAAGTATTATAGAACACGGACTGGATCCAAGAAATGAAATGTGGCCTACCGGTTCCATGAGTAAGCGTATGTTAAACGGTGTTCTTAGTTAATTCCACATTTATTTTGTATTTATTTAGCTTTTTTTTTTCAAAACTTTTAGAACACCAGCTTTTTTGGAGTCTAGTGTTGCATTGCAGTGCCCTCCCATTCAAATTGGACCCTCATTAATTATGGTCATGTAATATATGTTCAAGATTGTTGGTTAACATGTCAACTCGTTTCCAACAATGGTGTGTGACATAGTTTACAATAAATTAATCTAGTGAATAAAGGGTTTGTTTTAGGATGGATTATAATCTTGAATTTTTAGTTTGATATTTCTGTTATATCTCTTCTTAACTGATACATATTTACAACTATATACACCTTAGATCTCACGATTAGATTGATTAGTGTAATCTCTTGCTTACATATAGATCTCTATTTTATTGTTTTGTTTGAGCTGTTTTCATTGTATTTCATTGTATAATCATTTATATAAATTAATAAAAAGAAAAAAAATAGGAGGGGTCACTTTCATTGGACAGGTTTCACACGATAAATACAGTTATAACATAATTATTACATTTATATATATATAGACCATCTTCAACGGTTCACCTAAAGTTGCATCAAATTTAAAATTTGATTTGAAAAAGTTACATAAGATTATAGGCTGTTCCAACGGTTGCACCAAATCGATATCAAAATTGAGATTTCACCAAAACAATTCACAAACTGAGGAAACATAACAGTATTCACCAAACACTGTGTATGACCGATATAGAGGAAGAAAGAAAACGGTCAACCGAGTGGCACCATTATAAGCACTGGGTTCGTTATGAAATCCCTCAGCTGGTTGGTTTTTAGAACTGTACCTCGCACGTGAACCGTTGGGAGAGCACGGTCAATCACCCGGAAAAATTACCAAGGTCGCCGGGTTGGGCAATTCGGCTACAGTGCAAACCCCAAAATTTAGCAGAGAACAGGTTTGAACTGGTTTGGGTTCAATTGTTGAGCTGGTTTATTTGGACATAGGTTATTTGTTGAGTTTATGAATATTTAAGAGTGATATAAATTTAAATATTCCCTATTATATTGACATAACATATTTTCACAACTAGCCGTTACATAATTTACCGTTGGTATGGACAGAGTATTCTTGGAAATTTCCGTTGTGATAATGGTGCTCTATAAATAGATTCTGATTTCTATATCAAGCTGACGGTATTTGCATTTTCAGAATAGCATTATATTGTTGTGAATTTTTTTTTTCTTTTGTAATCCATTAGATATTGGTTCCTTGAAAATTGTTAATTAATTTATCTGCATTAAATTAGTTTGTCTGAGTTTGAGCTTTATTCATTACAATATTTTTAGTAAGTGTATTGTATTTTATTCTTAAATATGGAAGATTTCGAATATTTTGAGGAATTACAAATGTTTGAAACAACACTCATATTAATTTTATGTCGGATTTCACGAGAACAGAACACGCAGAACAGTGATAATATTTTATTTCAGAACTTCTCGTAGTTTCTCGTGGTAAAGCATATCACAATTAATAGAGATGACATTGATATGTAAGATCTTGAGATTAGCAGGTCTTCTCAAGATCCATACTAATGGTAATAGTACAGACTATGGTAAATATTTTAGGGAACGAGTACTTGTTTATTTATAATTCACATTGAAAAGTAGTGAATCAAATCGAAATCGAGTATTTTATTGACTCACAAAACTTTGTCTTGCATGACAAAAGGACAATTAAATTAAATCTGTGGTATTTCTTGAACAATTCAATGAGTAACAAAAGTTGGAAAACTGAGACAGACATATAGGTAAAAAATTTTATCGTGTTAATTGAATATCAATTTTCTTTTTATTAAATGATATACTTGTTATTGAAATTTTGTAATTTATTTTTGTAGGTCACTGAAGGAGCGTGATATCATTAGACAATACAGAAGAAGAAGCATTCACAATATTGAATACATGTTTGGGAGATTTTGCGCCAACAGTGTGTAAAGTGGAGATGAAGTTTCGATCAAAAAGAAGCACGCAAATTGCTGATCATGTTCGAACTCACCAAGTGAACTATGAGCGGTTCTCAATCCAACCAGAATAATCTGCGGGTGCCAGAACAAACGCATCATAATACAATGCAACAGACTAATAGGTACTACAGAGCAGCGACAATGAGAAGTTGAAAGAATCAAACAATTACGATTAGGTAGATTTGACGCAAATGGTGCCAACAATCAAAATTGTTGAAGTGTTATCAACTAGAAAGCTCCGCTAGACTAATTCAGCAGAGATAGAACAAAAGGCGATACGACCACAGTGAGTCAGAAGCTGCAGAGCGAATCGAAACAAGGGCCGAAGATAGGGAGGAAACATCTAAACTCCAATCTATATGAAATGAAAGAGAGAATAACGAATGAGATCATAAAAATTATGTCCAAATGGAAATGACAAATTCTAAATCCTATGCAAAGGCGTATTATGAAAGATCTTTAAAGACAGGATTTTATTCGATCCGAACAACTAAATAGATTGCTTAGAAAGGTCCGTATTTGTGGGTTTTAATCTATTTGGTATTTATTATTTAAAATATTATGATCTACATCTGTATTGGTTTAGTTCTTTTGGTTTTATGGAATTTCCCCCCAATACGTTATTTTTGCCTATATTTCAAGTTCCATTTTTCTTAATATTGTTTGGTCTGTTTTTTTTGGCGCTGCATTGTTTTGCATAGGGAAGTCTTTGGCCTCGTAAGTTCAATGTGTTTTTTCTGTAAATATACCTCGACCATTCTTTAAATGATAATTTAAAGTGAAGTCATTGAACTTACATAACATTGATTTGTTTACCAGAGGATCATAACTGGATAATGACCTTTTTGTGCATTTCAGGATGTTACATATCAGTGTCCTTTGTCAACTGGCATTTAATGAAAAAACTACAATATTAAATTATAATAACTGGCATAGGCCAATGGTCATAGCTGAATGGTTTTAATTATGTCGTCCTCTTTACGAATTTGACCCAACAAAAGGTTGTTAAAATAACAAAATACAAAACAATACAAATAACATAATGTGAAACACACTCAACAGTCATTATCTGGTGGGGGTGTGGGAGAAGGGTAGTAGTGATGGGTATATGTATTTACGCGATGTCAATCGTATTCTACGCAGATGACTCAATGTCATCACGGGAAAAAATCACCAAATTGTTGAATTAATGAGTTTTGTTGCAGTGGCCCAAATGTGCGCAGTGGCAAATGTATCAAACTGAGTACCCAACGAATTGACCTGATTAGCCATTTGATGTTCCCATTGAACGCGTTGATTATAACGTTGTTCTTGCATGGCCAAAAACTCAGTCCAATATTGAGGTTGTTCAGTTGATGGCATCACATTGGCAGAAGCATCTTCTGGAGCATCATCTGGTGGGACTTCATCTTCTGAATCTTCTGGAGCATTAACACTTCCCATTAAATTGGAGGCTGCACCAGCACGGATCATTGTATACTGATTAATTGGTGAACGGATTTTGATATCCATTTCATATACAAGGTGAACCTTAAAATGCTTGAAAATTTTTGTTAAGAGTTCCCCAAACAGTAATGACCGACTCGTGAATTGACCTTGATTTGCTAGTATCATTTCTTTCATAATTATGTAACACAAATCTAACTTCTGACCAACTTCAAAACAGTATAACAAATAGGCATTAAAATATGGGACTGCATCATGATGTCCTTTTTTTGGAGTGACATTTTCTACAATCCACCGGTGGAGAATCCGAAGATAAGGTTTTAAATGTCTTGCTTGTAAACTAGTCCCAGTAAATCTGTTCCGACAAATAGTAGTATAGACATCAGTAGCATTACCAACGATATTAGCTAACTCAGCCTCAGTCTGAAAATGAATATTTTCATCACCTAACTCAACTCCAATAATGCTTGCCAAAGTAGGAATATCAAACTGTATACCCTTTCCTTTCACATATGACAAAAGAGTAAAATTTCCATCTTCTTCCTGAGTACCTCTTAGGTGAATATAAAATAGAGATACCAGCCGTGGATATACCTTTTGGGGCAAATTAATTAAGTTTAGCCATCCCATTGCTTCAAGTTTACTAATTAATAATGCATCATATTGAGATGGAAGATTTACCCTCCTCCCTGTTACAATCGGTCGGCTAGAGAAGTTTGGAAAGGCTAGTGCATGAATTTCACTGAGAAAATCATCAGTAGGATATGATTGAATTTGAGGCTGTTGTTCTTCGCGTCGTGGAGGGTTAGAACTTTCACCAACTTGTGCTCTCGCTCTTTTAGTTCTAGGCATGATGTCAAAATCTGTTGAATTTCAAATGAATATAGTTTTAATATTACAATGCATATTAAAATGGAAAAACATTACCATATTTCAGTATGCATACTAATTACATGTTATTTTCATATTACATGTTTTTTTAATTACCCTAAAAGTCAATAGTGAATATGCTGTATGAATTATAGTTCTGTATGAATATGTTGCCTTAATATGCTATGAAAGTCAATAGGGAGTTAAAAATTCATACAACACATTCTCTATTCATTTGCTATTCATTTGCTGTATTACAGTTCTGTGTTGCTTTAAAATTAATAGGGAGTTCATTTTCATATTCTATGTTGACTTTCAACATATTCTCTATTCTGTATGAATTACAGTTCTGTATGAATAATCCTAAAACTTATCATATGCCAGTACCACAGAAAGTTTGATTAAAATATTGAGAAAGTTAAAGTTGAATAACATTAGTAATTGAACATACGGTTCTGTTAATTTTTAAAATATTGAACAATTTTATGTTTTAAAATATTGAACATAAAGTTTGATTCAAACATGAATTTCATGCTCTTGAGAAAGTCGAACTTGAACAAATAAAACATAAAATTGAACAAATACAGCATACACACTTAAAAAATACAGCATACACACTGAAAGAAAGAAAAAGAAACGAAAAAAGGGCCGGTTTACCAACTGGTTGACCCGTGCCTTTCACCATGCAACATACTACCTCTTGGATGCTGCCTTCTTGTTTCTATTCCTGTCTTTCTTGATTCAAATGGTTTCCCTTGCTCAGTCTGTGGATTCACACTTACACTACACTGAATATGCAGAGTTTGGGTCTTGAACAAATTCAACTGAGGCAACAAAGTGGAACAACTGAGGCAGATATGGTAAAATTTATTTGTGTTATTAAATATTAATTTTCTTTTTTAAATGTATACTTGTTATTGAAATCTTTGTAATTTTTTTTTGTAGGTCACTGAAGCGAAGCGGATGTATCATGCAATACAGAAAAAGCACTTCACATTTGATACATGTTGGAAGATTTTGCGCCAAAGTTGTAAATGGGATGAATTTCTATCAAAAAGAAGCACGCAACATTCTGATCCATGTTCGAATCCACCAAGTGAATATGAGGCTTCTCAATCCAACCAGAATAATGCGGTGCACGAACAACCATCTAATACATCAACACGACCAATTGGTACTAAGGCAGCGAAAGAGAAGTTGAAGAATCAAACAACGCACGATAGTAGATTTGACGAAATGGCTGCCAACCAATCCAAAATTGTTGAAGTGTTATCAACTAGCTCCGCTAGAACTATTTAGCGAGATGAACAAAAGGCGATAGACCGTGAGCAGAAGGCTGCAGAGCGTCGAAGAAGGGCCGAAGATAGGGAGGAACAACTAAAACTCCTATCTATGATGAATGAAAGAGAATAACAAAATGAAGATCATAAAATTATGTCAATGGACATGACAATTTTAAATCCTATGCAAAAGGCGTATTATGAAGATCTTTAAAGACAGATTTTATTTCGAACAACTAATAGATTGCCTTGAAAGGTTCCGTATTTGTGGGTTTTATCTATTGGTTTTATTATTTAAAAATATTATGTCTAACTTGTATTGGTTAGTTTTATTGGTTTTATGAATTTCCCCCAATACGTATTTTTGCCATATTTCAAGTTCAATATCTAATTGTTGCTCTGTTTTTTGCATAGGGAGATCTTTGGCCTGTAGTTCAATGTGTTTTTTTTTAAATTAACCTCGTCTTCTTTAAAATGATATTTAAAGTGAAGTCATTGACTACTATAACATGATTTGTACCAGAGGAATCATAACTGGATGATGACCTTTTTGTAGCATTTTCAGGATGTACATAATCATGTCCTTTGTCAACTAGGCATTAAAATGAAAAACTACAATATAAAGTGATAATAACTGCATAGGCCAATGGTCATAGCTGAATAGGTTTTAATTAATGTCGTCCTCTTTAACAAATTGACCCAACAAAAGGTTGTTAAAATAACAAAATACAAAACAATACAAATACATAATGTGAAACACATCAACAGTCATTATCTGGTGGTGGTGGTGGAGAAGGGTAGTAGTGATGGTATATGTCATTTACGCGATGCTCAATCGTATCTACGCGATGCTCAATGTCACCACGAAAATCACCAAATTGTTGAATTAATGAGTTTTGTGCAGTGGCAAATGTATCAAACTGAGTACCTAACGAATTCACCTGATTAGCCATTTGATGTTCCCATTGAACGCGTTGATTATAACGTTGTTCTTGCATGGCCAAAAACTCAGTCCAATATTGAGGTTGTTCAGTTGATGGCATCACATTGGCATGAGGATCTTCTGGAGCATCATCTTCTGGGACTTCATCTTCTGAATCTTCTGGAGCATTAACACTTCCCATTAAATTGGAGGCTGCACCAGCACGGATCATTGTATACTGATTAATTGGTGAACGGATTTTGATATCCATTTCATCTACAAGGTGAACCTTAAAATGCTTGAAAATTTTTGTTAAGAGTGCCCCAAATAGTAATGACCGACTCGTGAATTGACCTTGATTTGCCAGTATCATTTCTTTCATAATTATGTAACACAAATCTAACTTCTGACCAACTTCAAAACAGTATAACAAATAGGCATTAAAATATGGGACTGCATCATGATGTCCTTTTTTTGGAGTGACATTTTCTACAATCCACCGGTGGAGAATCCGAAGATAAGGTTTTAAATGTCTTGCTTGTAAACTAGTCCCAGTAAATCTGTTCCGACAAATAGTAGTATAGACATCAGTAGCATTACCAACGATATTAGCTAACTCAGCCTCAGTCTGAAAATGAATATTTTCATCACCTAACTCAACTCCAATAATGCTTGCCAAAGTAGGAATATCAAACTGTATACCCTTTCCTTTCACATATGACAAAAGAGTAAAATTTTCATCTTCTTCTTGAGTACCTCTTAGGTGAATATAAAATAGAGATACCAGCCGTGGATATACCTTTTGGGGCAAATTTATTAAGTTTAGCCATCCCATTGCTTCAAGTTTACTAATTAATAGTGCATCATATTGAGATGGAAGATTTACCCTCCTCCCTGTTACAATCGGTCGGCTAGAGAAGTTTGGAAAGGCTAGTGCATGAATTTCACTGAGAAAATCATCAGTAGGATATGACTGAATTTGAGACTGTTGTTCTTCGCGTCGTGGAGGGTTGGAACTTTCACCAACTTGTGCTCTCGCTCTTTTAGTTCTAGGCATGATGTCAAAATCTGTTGAATTTCAAATGAATATAGTTTTAATATTACAATGCATATTAAAATGGAAAAACATTACCATATTTTAGTATGCATACTAATTACATGTTATTTTCATATTACATGTTTTTTTAATTACCCTAAAAGTCAATAGTGAATATGCTGTATGAATTATAGTTCTGTATGAATGTGTTGCCTTAATATGCTATAAAAGTCAATAGGAAGTTAAAAATTCATACAACACATTCTCTATTCATTTGCTATTCATTTGCTGTATTACAGTTCTGTGTTGCCTTAAAATTAATAGGGAGTTCATTTTCATATTCTATGTTGACTTTCAACATATTCTCTATTCTGTATGAATTACAGTTCTGTATGAATAATCCTAAAACTCATCATATGCCAGTACCACAGAAAGTTTGATTAAAATATTGAGAAAGTTAAAGTTGAATAACATTAGTAATTGAACATACAGTTCTATTAATTTTTAAAATATTGAACAATTTTATGTTTTAAAATATTGAACATAAAGTTTGATTCAAACATGAATTTCATGCTCTTGAGAAAGTTGAACTTGAACAAATAAAACATAAAATTGAACAAATACAGCATACACACTTAAAAAATACAGCATATACACTGAAAGAAAGAAAAAAAAAAGAAAAAAGGGCCGGTTTACCAACTGGTTGACCCGTGCCTTTCACCATGCAACATACTACCTCTTGGATGCTGCATTCTTGTTTCTATTCCTGTCTTTCTTGATTCAAATGGTTTCCCTTACTCAGTCTGTGGATTCACACTTACACTACACTGAATATGCAGAGTTTGGGATTAGATTTTGGTTAAGCCGAATTTGAAGGTAGTGGTGGAGGGAATACACTGACTGTGTTCTTAGAGGCAATCTGTGGACAGACAAGCAATCTGTGGGTAGAGGTATTCAGTGAAGGTTGTTAATTTTTTGATGGCAGGTTTGTATATAATTTTGAGCTGATATAGAGGCTCTATTCTTGAGGTAGGTGGTGAGGAAATTAATACTCAACAACCGTATGTAGTGTGTAAAATGAGGCATGGTAGATGGAATGCATTCAATGAATGGTAGGTGGTGTGTGTAAAATGAATGGTAGGTGGTTCAAATGTATGCAGTGTGTGCATAAATAATTGAAGACATTATGATTTGTAGGTGAAATGCATTTATCTACTGACTAAATGAATGGCTTATTATGTATTTTTTAACTATATATGCTGAATGCATTTTAAGTGAGGTAATAAATGAATGGCAAGATCAACATCTGTGAATCAATGCCACATCAATAAATTTGTATAAATTTGTATATGCAAAAATAATGATTATGTAGTAATTTAAGAATTGACCTTGAATTAAGAATACTAATATACGACATTATTATTAAATTATGATTATGCAGATCAACATCAGTAAAAGAAGACATTATGATTATGCACTTCAACATCAGTAATTGAAAACATTATGATTATGCACATGAACATCAGTAATTTAATATATTATTATTAAATTATCATTTAAGACATGATTATGAAATGTGCATAAATGGATGTTGTATTATCATTTGTGGCACATCAACACAGAATTTAAGAAAATCATATTAATTTTATGTGAAATTATCATTTGTAACTGATTAAGTTATGTATATTATCATTTGTAATTGTCATGAACTGAACACTGCACAATTCTGAATATTAAAGATTGAATATTACAGCAGCACATCATCACATAACTTCTGAATTACTTAGTTAATATAGTGCATCATAATGAAGATTATAAACAAGAGAATCTTCCATTCCAAAACTATAAACAAAATTACATGTATTGATGTGGTGAATTTAGTGTTCACCATGAAAATGCCACATATGTTCTACTAAATCATTACAGAGGGCATGATATGCATACTTATCTCTAATACCTAAATGACGAGACAAAAATGATTGGAAGTCATTGGTAGGAGTAGAGGAAAGTTGCACTGGTGTGTTGGTTGATGAAATATCATAATTGAAATCAAGGTGCTCCTCCCTTTCATCTTCGACAATCATATTATGTAATATGATGCAACTCTTCATTATGTTGGCAAGCATTTTCAAATTCCAATAACGTACAACACCACTTATAATTGCAAATCAAGATTGAAGGACTCCGAATGCCCACTCTATATCTTTCCTGGCAGACCCTTGCATCATTGCAAAATATTGTCTCTTTGCTCCTTGGAGAGAAGAAATTGTTTGAACTAATGTTGCCCATTGAGGGTATATACCACCAGCAAAGTAATAACCCATATCGTAATTATGTCCATTAATTATGTAATGGACAGGGGGAGCTTTACCTTGCGCAAGATCAGAAAACAAAGGCGATCGGTCCAACACATTCAAGTCATTGTGTGAGCCAGGCATTCTAAAAAATGCATGCCAAATCCATAAGTCATAAGATGCTACTGCTTCAAGAATAATGGTTGGCTTTTTTTGATGGCCTACATATTGACCTTGCCATGCCTTTGGACAATTTTTTTACTCCCAATGCATGCAATCTAAACTTCCCAATATGCCAGGAAACCCCCGAACCTTCCCAATAGCAAGTAATCTAGCAATGTCAGTTGGCGTCGGAGATCTCAGATATTCTTCTCCAAAAATTTCAATTACTGAATTACAAAATTGTTGCAAACTTTGAATTGCAGTGCTTTCCCCAATACGAATGTAATCATCAACTGCATCTGCTGCGACACCATATAATAATATTCTCATCGCTGAAGTCACTTTTTATAGGGGAGATAATCCAAGTGCATAAGATGCATCTTGTTTTTGAACAAAATATGAATTGTGTGCTTGGATTGCATTCAAAATGCGTAGATACAAAGGACGACGCATTCGAAAATGTCTCCGAAATGTTGTAGGTGAATACACTGGATTTGCAGCAAAATAATCTGCAAACAATCTGTCATGACCCTGCCTTCTATCTCTGTGTATATATCTATGACCTACAACAGAACCACTTATTTTCTTTGAGCTATCACTTGACTTAAGAATCTGAAGCATACTAGTATTATTCTGCTCATAAGCTCCTAAAAGTGTGACGATATATTCATTATCATCAGACTCATCATCAGAGGAAGATGAAGAAGAAGAGGATGAAAATGAAGTCAATATCATGGATTTGAATTTGAAGGTATTCATTATGCCCTGTTTTGTTTAAGTTATGGTCGTATCAGTTGTGTGAAGTTGTCTAGCATATGGATAATGGGTTTATATGAGAACATAATCCATATGCCAGACATATATGTAATGGAGGGAAACAGAAATAGGAAAAAGAATTGGGAATAGAAATGAAGGGAAACAAAAAGAAAAATAAAATAAAATAAAAAAAAAATTGGCTGACCGGTCGACCAACCGGTCGCCCCTTTCCCCGGTTCACAAAGGTGGGTTCAAACAATTCAAAAGGGTAAAAAAAAAAAAATTTACACTTACCGATCGACCGACCGGTCGACCAATCGGTTGCCCCACAGGATTTGATGCACCGTTGGAGCTAGTGATATCAGATTTGGTGAAATGAGTCATTTTTTACTCAGATTTGGTGAAAAAAGAAGTTCACCGTTGGAGATGCTCTTAGGCAATTAGGCAAACTTAATGGCAAAGGTTGTTTTTACTTTTCATTTTGGAAAAATTACACTAAATTATCTTAAACTATGACTTATTTACATTTTGTTTTCTGAATTTTAATACTCAACAGTTAACCCCCTCAAAGTATTATCTTATTATAGTTAATCCTTTTGTTACTATTCTGTTAGAAATTTACAAAAAATAAAATCATGTGTAAAGCACATGACATATTTATTAAATTTTTAGAACAATAATACCCATTATCGATTGTTTTAGGATAACAATATTCTTATTTGGTGATTTAATTTTTACTTTATCTTTCTTATCTTAATGGAAAAATGTAAACGAAATCACCAAATAAGAGTATTATTACCCCAAAAAAATAAATGTGTCATGTGTTTTATACATAATTTGATTTTCTGTAAAATCCTAATAAGAATGATTAATTATAATAAGATAATACTTAAAGGAAATTAACTGTTGAGTTTTGAAATTTAAATATATATATATATATATATATAAATTATAATTTAAGAAGATTTATTGCAATTTACCTTCATTTATACCTCCACCAATGAAAGAAACCCCTTTTTGGAGGACTCCCACAATCTCCAAAGTGATCCACACTATTCATGATGTGAGTCTCACACATATATGAGTGGGCTTCACACATTATGAGTAATCACTTTAAGAGTTGTGGGAATGCTCTAAAAAAGGAGGTCTTACTCATTTTCCTTTATACCTCCTCGTCATGTGTCGGGGGAGGGGGGAATTTAGACTAATTACACTGAACTCTTCTTAGGAAAAAAAAGAAGAAAAAGTAATGTATTACTATGAAGGTTAAATTGATCATTTTGTATTAAAAAATCAAAAAATCTAGAGAAATTCTATTTGTACATTATGCAAATTCTCAATTTATACGACAAATATGTTCAGACATAAATTTCTGGAAGGAAACAAGAAACCTTTCACAAGTTGATCCACAATGATGTTGAATTATATATGTCAATTTTTGATTTATAACATACTCAATTGTGTGGGACATATCTCTCTTACCATATCATTGTAGATAAATTTAGAGATCCAATTTGTGAGTCTCTAGCCCTATTCGCACGATGTACAAATAGAATTACTCAAAAATCAATAAGGTTACAAATAGGAGTGAGTAGGTGAATCGAAAAATCCGTAATTCAAACCGATCTATTCTAATCTAGTAGGTCTGGTTTAATTTTTTTAATCCATGGTTTTGAATTGGTTTGAAAAATTAGCAATTTGGTGTTTACGGATTGGTTTCGGATTATGTTCCATGGTTCCAGATTGGATATGATTCGGACCGTTTACAATCCCACTCTACCATTATACCGTATACGCCTTCTCTAGATTTGGAGGATATAGAAATAGATATGCAATACCAATATTCATTTTGTCATTTAAATTAGATTCATGTATGTATTCTTTTTATTTTAAATTAACATCGACCTTTTTTTTTTTTTTTTGTAGCTTTAACCAATATGAGCTTTGTTCGAAAGTGATTTGCGTTGTTGCTGTTTTTGTTACTTTTTTTATTTTTATAAATGACAGTTTTATTTTCTAGATGATGACCTTGTATTTATTTGTTATAACTTGAATGTTTTAGAACAATGTTATATGATTTTTATTGTGTGAAAGTGTGGTTCTAAACCGAACCGATCTATATCTAAATGGTTTGATTCGAATTGGTTCCAATTTTTATGAAACCGTAGTTCACAGATTGATCCTGATTTCATCCAGACTGGTCCAATCTGGACCAGGCTCACCTCTAATTACAAACATGCTTAACTTTTTTTCTTTTTGTTTTTTTAATAAGATTATGACACGTGTACTTGACATTTTTTACCATTTGATAAATTATGATTAACAAAAAAAAAATTTAAATATTTTAAAATTGTATATGATTTAAATTTTCTTTTTAAATTTAAAATTAAATATAGCTTAGACATTGCTAAAAAAAATTACTATCTAACCAAAACGATATAGCTAAATTATATGGCTAGATAAGTCAATAGTTTTAAATTGTATTTACTTTTTGGTTTCAAATATTTTAAAAAATGAATAATATTTTGAAGTAAATGAAGTAAATATTTTTATAATTTTAAATTATATAATACTAAATTTAGAATTTAGAATTTCCTTTTAAGGATTTTCAAATATCAAATTAGATGTAGCTTATGATTAAATTTATTTATTTGATTTTGTATATATAAATATATTTTAAAAAAATTAAAATTATAAATATGATTAAATCTTCCAATAGTTGTATGTCACTTGTATTTCTTAACTTTTAAAATTTTATTTTAATTTTTGAAATTCCTAGAGTCTCTCAGATCAAAATTTGTTTTGCTCGGTAATAATGTACATATAGATATAAATCAGAATATATTCTACACCTAAAAAACACACTATAATTAAATATTCACTGAACATAATTGAAATTGAAAATTATGAAAAATATGACATTGACTTTTAAGGACTACATATATAAAATCAATACAAGATACAATTCTTTTATTTTATTTATAATCTATATGATAGAGCTATAATCAATCATAAACTCTATTTTGTTTTTAATAATGTTGACAATTTAAAAGACTATATATGGCACATCGATCCATTACATCTAATCTTAACATTGGGGTCAACAACTATTTGTAATTATCTTAAAATTTAAAGGAGGCATCCATGGTTATCTTCACATACGAGTCTGCTTTATTGTTGTTTCGTTTCTAGTAGGGGCAGACGGACATAGAAATTAAGCTTGGATGAAAGGAAAAAATAAAAACAAGCAAGGCACAGAAGAGGGTTCGGAAGTCCGGAGGCAGGGCTCGCAGCCGCGATTCTGAGACTTTTGAACAAGCACAACATGCAATATCACCAAGTGCTCAACTGGTGACGTCTGAGTCTCAAGGTCGGTCAAAAATGGGGTGTCTACAACCGTATATGCCTTCTCTAGATTTGGAGGATATAGAAATAGATATGCAATACCAATATTCATTTTGTCATTTAAATTAGATTCATGTATTGTATTCTTTTTATTTTAAATTAACATCGACCTTTTTTTTTTTCTTTTCTTTTTTTTTTTGTAGCTTTAACCAATATGAGCTTTGTTCGAAAGTGATTTGCGTTGTTGCTGTTTTTGTTACTTTTTTTATTTTTATAAATGACAGTTTTATTTTCTAGATGATGACCTTGTATTTATTTGTTATAACTTGAATGTTTTAGAACAATGTTATATGATTTTTATTGTGTGAAAGTGTGGTTCTAAACCGAACCGATCTATATCTAAATGGTTTGATTCGAATTGGTTCCAATTTTTATGAAACCGTAGTTCACAGATTGATCCTGATTTCATCCAGACTGGTCCAATCTGGACCAGGCTCACCTCTAATTACAAACATGCTTAACTTTTTTTCTTTTTATTTTTTTCAATAAGATTATGACATGTGTACTTGACATTTTTTACCATTTGATAAATTATGATTAACAAAAAAAAAAATTTAATATTTTAAAATTGTATATGATTTAAATTTTCTTTTTAAATTTAAAATTAAATATAGCTTAGACATTGCTAAAAAAAATTACTATCTAACCAAAACGATATAGCTAAATTATATGGCTAGATAAGTCAATAGTTTTAAATTGTATTTACTTTTTGGTTTCAAATATTTAAAAAAATGAATAATATTTTGAAGTAAATGAAGTAAATATTTTTATAATTTTAAATTATATAATACTAAATTTAGAATTTAGAATTTCCTTTTAAGGATTTTCAAATATCAAATTAGATGTAGCTTATGATTAAATTTATTTATTTGATTTTGTATATATAAATATATTTTAAAAAAATTAAAATTATAAATATGATTAAATCTTCCAATAGTTGTATGTCACTTGTATTTCTTAACTTTTAAAATTTTATTTTAATTTTTGAAATTCCTAGAGTCTCTCAGATCAAAATTTGTTTTGCTCGGTAATAATGTACATATAGATATAAATCAGAATATATTCTACACCTAAAAAACACACTATAATTAAATATTCACTGAACATAATTGAAATTGAAAATTATGAAAAATATGACATTGACTTTTAAGGACTACATATATAAAATCAATACAAGATACAATTCTTTTATTTTATTTATAATCTATATGATAGAGCTATAATCAATCATAAACTCTATTTTGTTTTTAATAATGTTGACAATTTAAAAGACTATATATGGCACATCGATCCATTACATCTAATCTTAACATTGGGGTCAACAACTATTTGTAATTATCTTAAAATTTAAAGGAGGCATCCATGGTTATCTTCACATACGAGTCTGCTTTATTGTTGTTTCGTTTCTAGTAGGGGCCAGACGGACATAGAAATTAAGCTTGGATGAAAGGAAAAAATAAAAACAAAAAAATAATTTAAACACCAATGAATCTTAATAATCATCATTTAGAGAGAGAGAGGTGTAAAGAATATTTGTTGTGATAGAGATGAAGATGTTCTTGTGTAAGCTTTCTTTTTATTTTGAAAGCAGTGAAAGATGTTTCGTGTGTAAGTTTCTTTCTTTTATTTTTTTTAGTAAAAGCTAAGTAAAATATGTAGTATATTTTTTGTTGTTCAAGTTGTGTAATTAAATAAAACAAATAAATTCATATTTAATAAAATAAATTCCAGAACATAAACATGATGAACATAAACACATATGAAATAGAAAATTGGTGAAGAAAGCAAACCGAAACCTATGTAATACCACAGTGTCCTTAAAACAGATTAACTGCCTCACGGTATGTGCTGGAGGTACGTCAACTTCTGTCTCCCAAGATACAATGATTTAGACTGACTAATGCAGAAGCACCTTCTGTTAGCTTTGGCGAATCGACAATGGCAGCACTCTCTCACACAGGAAGAAAATTATAGGAGGAGACTGACTTGACTATAATCTGAGAGCAAAATTTATGTGTTGAACCCAAGGGAGATGGGCCTCCTTTTATATACAATGGGGGAGAGAGGAGTAACCTTCCAGCAATAAAGGCTGGCAACCAATGCTCATTACTCTTGCAAAACTGCTAGAGTAATGCACACAATTGATGGGGATTCAATGTGTGAGTTACATACATTATACACTTGTGTGTATATACATATTTGCATATCTGCAATAGACTTGGCCCAAAAAGATTAGGTTGGTGCACCACCAATCCGGTCCAGTCCAAACCTAACTCATTCCAGAAGCCTCAAGCCTCAGCCCAAGCCCACAATCCACGGGTCATGGACCAGGCCCAGTTCGGGCAGGCGGGCGACAATTTTTCCATAACTAACTTGGACCATAGTCTTGGCCAAAGCCTATCATTAAAGCATCTATAACTCCCTTCCTTCAGAAAATTTGAATACCCCAAAGGGCTCATGCCTTTGTCAAAATCTTGAGATTTAAATATTCATCAAAACTTTCCTCTACAATTAATGTGAGATTGGTAGCGATACACAATTCCCAATACCTCATTTTTTAGGCCAATTTATGAGACAATTTCTCATTTAATTCTTCGATTTTTTGTCATTCATTTTGTGGTATAAAAACCTTATTATAAAGAATCTAAAAACATTTAATCCCACCTCAACCAATGGTTGGGACCTACTTTAATTTCACATTAAAGTTACCAAAAACCTATTTTTTTCCAACATTTTTATTATAGAAAACAATTTCTTAAATCATGTATATTTTGAAATTTAAATCCCTAAATGATAGGTGAAATTTTAAATTTTAAACTTAAATTTTAATTTTTATTAGCCAATGATAATAAAAAATCAACATAATTAGATTGAAGTTTTGAAACTCCTTTAGAACTTATTTTCCTTAATATAGTGTAGATAACTACCACAGTACTCGTGCCGTGCATAGAATTTTATAAACTAAAATGTCAAAATAAAAATAAATTAGGACATAAGTTTCTTAATTTAAGTAGTTCATTTTATCTTATTTTATCTAAATCATTTATGGTATAAATGACTCAAAAGAATTATTGTGCATATTAACTTAAGTTATTTGAAATATAAGAAAAATTATTTTTTATTATAAAATTTAAAATTAAGAATATTTAGACATGTTTTATTTGATTGAATATAAATTAATTTTAAAAATTAAGTGGTAAGTAATTCTTCACAATTAGCTACTATTAGTTACAAAATAATTGAATATAGATGAGAGGGATATTTATAATCTGGCTTTGGGCCGTGGTAAAAGCCAGACGGGATAGGGCCGAGCATGATTGGGCCGAGCTAACTTGGGCCTGTTCAGAGTGGGTTTTACTCAGTCGAGGCTCAGGCCTCCTGTTTAGGCTGAGCTAACTGGGGTTTCATTGGAGTTGGTCTTGCTCGTCGAGGCCCAGGCTTAAGGTCCAGGTCCCCTGTTTGGACTGAGCTTACTTGGCCGAGATGATCGCCTGCCAATCCGGGTTCCATGGTTCGCACGTGTAGCTCGGCGGGGAAGGCCTTCTACTCACCGGTTCGACCTATCTTGAACTTGGCTCTGCCAGAATGCTACCGAGCTCGGCTGTTATGGAGCTCGGCGAGTGGAGCACTTAGACTCGTTACATAACACGGTCATAGAAGGTCGGGGAGGATGCCACCGAGCTACCGAGTTCCCGCTAGTGTTGTCTGGCGGTTTGGTTAGGTGGTGTTCGCTGGATTTGTGCTGACAGATAGGAGAGCAGCTCCACGTGTGAAGAGACTAATGGGTGCAGAGTTGAGCGCAGAAAGTATATAAGCATGACTGCGCCCCCCCATACGGAGGATGGAACATCATTTGGTAAGAAACACTCATTGTGCTATATCTCTCTCCTCCTCTCTCTCCCTGAGGGTGTGCTAACTTGACCGTCGGAGGGGTTTTCCGGCAACGCACCGCCGGGCAGCTCATCGCCGTTGTGTTATCAGGTTGATCGGATAGACAAGGAGCTTAGACGAAAGGAGTACGGATGAGGACAAACATTTCCTCCCTGTACAATTGGCGCCGTCTATGGGAAGAGTCAATAGACAAAACCTTGTCTTCCAAGCTCATCCGATCGCTTTCAATGGCGAACAACGACGAAATATCGTTGTCTGCCATTGACGATGTTACCTTGGAATCAGCCAGACGGAGAGACGGACTCCCCGTCGTTCAGAACATGGCGGACCTGGAAACTTTCCGATGAGGACTTCCGAGAGATGCATGAGATAAGCGCTCTAGAAGTTTTGGTCGCTCACGGAGCCTAGAGGGACACCGGCAACGAAGAGAATCGCATGCTCGACATCTGGAGCACAAGTTGAGGGACCAAGACACCGTCATCCAAAGAATGGCGGCAGAGATGGAAGCTCTCAAACGCCAGGTCAAAGGGAAGGGTGTTGCTAGAGTGGGAGGCCACAGTGAGCGTACCCAACCCCGCCATTCAGGCAGTCAGAGCCAGCGGCGCACTCCTTCCTTTTTTATCACCAGAAGCTATAGGGGTGGAGACCTAGACACGCCTGCAGAGAAGTCTAACACGCAAGATAGTATCTACCATCCCTCACGTTCGCGCGACTACTTCGGGATATTCTTACTCCGTCCGTTCAGAGGACTTGAGGGATGTCCTAAAGGAGCGAGCTCGCCGATGGGAGGCCGGAAGGGTGCCGGCGTTCCAGCGGTTATCTTATAGAGGTCGCCATAGTGAGGAGGTTATGATGCTGCCGCCCCGTTTGGCCGTACCAGTTCCTTTGGACACCGACTTGGCAAGGCTGAATGCCTCCCCCGTCTCCCTTGAAATAGAGACCACGCCACTCCCAACGGGCTTTCACCAGCCGAAGTTTACACTTTATGACGGAAAAAGCGATCCGTACATGCGTGTAAGCCACTTCCGGCAGGTTATGGCTAGACACAGGCGTAATGATGCTCTTATGTGCCTTATTTTCCCATCCAGCTTGGGCGAACTAGGCTTGAAATGGTTTGAGAGACTCTTAGAAGAGAGCATTGAGATGTGGTAACAGTTGGTGGAAGCATTCGTGACTCGTTTCAATACCAACACCAAAACGCCAAAGGAAGTGGACCACCTTCTAAGTGTCAATATGGAGTCGAGCGACACCCTCAAGGCATACAACTCCAGGTACTGGGAAACCTACAATGAGATCCTAGATTACCCGATCAACTTGGCAATCGCTCAGTATAAGCGCAGTCTCCCGGTCGGACATAGGCTGAGGGACTCACTTACAATGAACCAACCAACGTCCATGGGGCAACTAATGCAGCGCATCAATGAGCACCTCTGAGTAGAGGATGATGCAGCGACATCCACCGTGAAGACAAATCCGGTGGTGCTAGACAAAAGGGTGACTGGCAAGGTACACGCGGTCGGACAGGAGACTAACCGTCCAAATGATCGCGCCGGGGAATCTGACCGTGGAACAAATCATCGAAACCGGGTAGAGGTCGCCGCAATGACCCAGCAGAATATCCCCGCGATGACGCAGCTGATGCCAACAGAAGGTTGAACGCTCGGACGGGCATCACCACGGTATTTAAAATTCCAATCTATCGCATACTTAGTGAGATCCGTGACGAGGATTACGTCCGGTTTCCTGCTAAGTTGAGCGATGTGCAAAAAGGCTTCAATCTGCGATACCACTGCACTTATCATAGGGAGCGAGGACACAGGACAGAGGATTGTTTACCATTAAAGCAACATTTGGAGGATTTAGTCGCCGCCGATCACTTAGACCTTTACATTGATGGGGGCGTCAAAGTCGCGCATCCTATCCTGGCTGATCTGAATGGTTTGGATGACTTAGAGGCCTCAAGGAGTGGTCAATGTGATCCACGGCATAGTGGAACTGGCGTGTGTGTGCGAGCTCTGAGGAATGATAAAAAAGGCGAAACATATGAGGAAAGTTTTGTCAGTTCAGCCCGTGGTCAAAAAGGGCAAGACCGAAGAGAAAGGCGTGATTAGTTTCTCAACAAGGGACCTAGAGCGCATTCAAACGCCGCACAACGACGCCTTAGTGGTCATCCTCCGCATCAGAGAGTTCGATGTCAAGCGCATCTTGATTGACTAGGGAAGCTCGGTTGAGATTATGTACTATGATGTATTCAAGCAACTCAAGCTTCGGGATACGGACTTGGCTTCGACAACTTCGCCACTGGTTGGTTTCAACTCGCAACCGGAGTGGCCTATGGCAAAGATTATTTTACCGGTCAAAGCCGGATCCGTGGTCAAGCAGGTGGAGTTCTGGGTATTGAAGGTGCCGTCTACATACAATTTGATCCACGGTAGGGGATGGCTTGACACTATGCAAGCTATAGCGTCAACCTACCACTAGGTTATGAGATTTCCCTCGGCTATGGGAGAAATTGAGGAAATTTGGGGCGATCAAGTCATGTCGAAGCAATACTTCGTGGCAGTAAATGGAAGCTGGGCTGCCAATGGCTTCGTCCAAATGATAGAAGGACCGGAAGACCAGGGAGTCCTTGAAGATGTGGGCACCAAGGCCAAGGACAAGGCTATTGAAAAATTGTTGGAAGTGCGGATCGGCACCGAAAGTCCAAACAAATTCTTTTTGCTAGGCTCAAGCCTTACCGCCCAAGAAAAGACCAAGATGGTTGATTTCTTGATGTCGAATATTGAAGTCTTCACCTGGATGCCGTACGACATGCCCAGCGTTGACCCAAGTTTTATTTGCCACCAACTCAATGTCTTCCCGGATGCACGCCCCGTCATTCAAAGAATAAGAAGATCAGCTCTTCATCATGCCGAGGTAGTCACAAAGGAGGAAAGGAACTTGTTTGAAGCATGGGCTATTCAGGAAGTGCACTACCCTCGGTGGATTTCAAACACGGTCGTAGTACCCAAGAAGAATGAGAAGTGGTGAGTTTGTGTTGACTACAAGACCGTCAACCGAGCTTGCCCTAAAGATAGCTTTCCTCTGCCCAGAATAGACCAGCTGGTGGATCTAACGGCTGGGCATAACATGCTCAATTTCTTGGATGCTTACCGCGGTTATCATCAGATTTCCATGCATGGCCTCGACCATTACCTCTTTCACCACTCCAAGGGGACTCTTCTGCTATCGAGTCATGCCTCTTGGTTTGAAGAACGTCGGGGCAACTTTCCAAAGGATGATGACCAAAATGTTCACCCCTCTGCTAGGCCGGACGATAGAGGCTTATATCAATGACATGGTGGTCAAAAGCAGGCATCAAGCAGACCACTTGTCTGACCTAGCCGGGATGTTCGCCATTCTCAAACAGCACAAGCTACGCCTGAATGCGTCAAAGTGTGCCTTCAGCGTGGGATCCGGGAAATTCCTAGGTTTCCTAGTCACAAACCGAGGCATCGAGGTGGACCCCACACAAATCAAAGCCATACAAGAATTGAAGCAGCCCAACTCAGCGAAGGACGTGCAGCATCTGGCTGGAATGGCCGCCCCGCTTAACCGATTCATAAGCCGGTCATTAGATCGCTGCCGCCCTTTCTTTCAAGCCTTGAAATCCAAGTTTTCATGGGACAAGGAATGTGACAAGGCTTTGGTTATCTGGCAGTTTCACAGCATGCAGTTAGCGCGGTGCTTGTCCGGTCAGAAGGTATCCAGCATTTGCCTATCTTTTATGTGAGCAAAACCTTGCTACCGGAAGAGTCGAGGTATTTGCCGCTGGAAAAACTTGCTTTGGCGTTGATGATGGCCTCCAGGAAATTGGCGCACTACTTTCACGGTCACACAATCATTGTCTTGACCGAATTCCCTCTCAAAGCCTTGTTCGAGCAGGCGGGTTTCTTCGGTTGAATCCTGAAGTGGGCGGTCGAATTGGGTCAGTTCGATATCAAATTTCAACCCCGAAGGGCCATAAAAGCACAAGTATTGGCTGATTTTGTTGCTGAATTCTCGCTTGGAATTCACCAAGTATGCCCGGTGGATCTCAGCGCGGTAGTCGAGGAAGTGAATGAAGGCTCAACGGAAATTGCACAACAAGGTGATGGTGGCGATGCGGAACTTGCGCGCTTGACCATAGCACCTCTTGTCAAAATAGTAGAGCAGCCCGGCAATACGGCGACGGACTCGGGCATAGCAGACCCACTTGTTGGGTCCAGTACCGCATCGCCGAGGGGGAATGAAATGAAATCGAACAGCAGCGAACCTGAAACCGAACAGTCGAGTGCCCGTGATCCCATCAACCTTCAAGCCTCCCAGGACCCCTCAGAGTGTTGGAAACTGTTCGTCGGTGAAATGTGGAAACTTTTTGTAGATGGAGCCTCAAATCGTCACGGCGCCGAGCTGGGCATAGTTTTGATCTAGCTAGATGGTCTGACCATAGAGCACTCTATCACCCTCGGATTCTCTGCGTCAAACAACGAGGCTGAATATGAGGCGCTATTGGCCGGGCTTAAGAGCGCGCTTCAGTTGCGCGCATCCGAGCTGATGGTTTACAGTGACTCCCAACTTGTTGTTAACCAAGTGTCCGGGGTCTACGAAGCCAAAGACGACAGAATGGCCAAGTATCAAGCTCTCGTAAGAGAACACTTCAAGCGATTCCAGACAATAAGGGTCCAACAAATTGGTAGGGAAGATAATGGCCGAGCGTATGAATTAGCCGGTCTCACTTCCATGGTCGACAGAACATCTCCCAGCCCTCTCCTGATTGAGTTTCTTCCAAGGCCTAGTATCGAGGAACCCAAGCAAACAGAAGTACTCTGCACCGAGCTTGGCCCTTCTTGGATGGACCCTATTATCCTCTTCCTGAAAGAACGGACCCTTCCAGTTGATAAAAAGGAAGCACATAAAGTCCGGGTGAAATCAGAGCGGTTTTGACTCTCTTCATCTGGTGCTTTATACAAGAAGTCATACACTGGTCCTTACCTGAAGTGTGTATACCCAAACAACATGGAAGCTTTCCTGTATGAAATTCATAAAGGTATATGCGAAAGTCACATCGGGGGAAGATCTTTGGCCTACCGAGCTATCTCACAAAGATATTGGTGGCTATGCATGCAAGCGGACGCTCAAAAGTATATTAGAAAATGTGAGAAGTGCCAGAAGTTCGCCCACCAAATTAACTAGCCAGCCAGAGAACTTCTTCCCCTCACAAGCCGTTGGTCTTTTGCGATGTAGGGGTTAGACATAGTGGGACCACTCTCAACGGCACCGGGCAACCGGAAATTCTTCATTGCAGCTACGGACTACTTCACCAAATGAGTTGAAATTGAGCCCTTAGCAACTATCAAGGAGAAAAACGTCAAACGGTTTGTCTGGCAGAATGTGGTAACACGGTTTGGCGTCCCTAAGATTCTGATTTCCGATAATGGCATCCAATTTGACGACTGCTTATTCAGAGGATTTTGTGAGGAATTGAAGATCGAATTCTACAACTCCACCCCGGCTTACCCGCAGTCCAACGGCCAAGCCGAGGCATCAAACAAGACCATTCTTGATGGGTTGAAGAAAAGACTAGAGAAAGCCAAAGGAAAATGAGCCGAGGAACTCCCAAGTGTCCTTTGGGCATATCGGCCGACCTCGAGGCGATCTACCGGGGAAACTCCTTTTGCCCTGGCATACGGCATGGAGGCGGTCATCCCATTGGAAATCGGCATGCCCACCATCCGCAGTGAAAATTTTGAGCCTGAGTTGAACTCTGAAGCAGTCGCCTTGGAATTGGACCTGGCTGATGAGCGCTGCGAAAAATATTTGATCCACGTGGCCGCATACCAACAAGAGCTGTCTAGAAAATACAACAAAATGGTGTACCCCAAACCGTTCAAAGTCGGGGATTGGGTTTTAAGAAAGGTGATGGACAACACACTGGTACCGAACGAAGGCAAGCTAGGGGCAAACTATGAAGGCCTTACAGGATAACCGATTTGACGGGTAAAGGGGCATACCACTTGGAAGATTTGGAAGGAAAAGGCATACCCTGGCCATGGAATGCTGCCAATCTCAAACTGTATTATTTTTAGTATTTGACGTTCTTATGTAATTTTTTGTGTGGAAGGACTTGCTCTCCCTGTACTTTTGAATGTAATGCTCTTTTTGTTAATATAATAGAAATGACTTATCTTCGCTGAAGTTTTACTCCGATTGAATGAGTTGATGATTTACTCAACTTTGTGGTCTCAATCGAAATCTTTTACTCCGGTTGAATGAGTTGATGATTTACTCTACTCTTTGGTCTCAACCGAGATGCTTTACTCCGGTCGAATGAGTTGATGATTTACTCAACTCCATGGTTTCAATCGAGATGTTTTACTTCGGTTGAATGAGTTGATGATTTACTTTACTCTTTGGTTTCAACCGAGATGTTTTACTCCGGTTGAATGCGTTGATGATTTACTCAACTCCGTGGTTTCAACCGAGATGTTTTACTCCGGTTGAATGAGTTAATGATTTACTCAACTCCGTGGTTTCAACCGAGATGTTTTACTCCGGTTGAGTGAGTTGATGATTTACTCAACTGTGGTTTCAACCGAGATGTTTTACTCCAGTTGAATGAGTTGATGATTTACTCAACTCTTTGGTTTCAACCGAGATGTTTTACTCAGGTTGAATGAGTTGATGATTTACTCAACTCTGTGATTTCAACCGAGATGTTTTACTCTGGTTGAATGAGTTAATGATTTACTCAACTCTATGGTTTCAACCGAGATGTTTTACTTCGGTTGAATGAGTTGATGATTTACTCAACTCTTTGGTTTCAACCGAGATATTTTACTCCGGTTGAATGAGTTGATGATTTACTCAACTCCGTGATTTCAACCGAGATGTTTTACACCGGTTGAATGAGTTGATGATTTATTCAACTCTGTGGTTTCAACCGAGATGTTTTACTCCGGTTAAATGAGTTGATTTACTTAAGCTTTAGCCGAGATGCTTTGTCCCGGCTAAATTGGTCAGTGATTTGTCCAACTCAAAAGATTTAGCCGAGGTGATTTACCCCGGCTAAAGTAGTTGACGTTTTGTTTAAAAGTTCCTGCCGAGTTGATGAAACACAGTCTAACAAGTAGTGCAACAGTTAACGAAATCAAAACTTTTCATTGATGTGAAACTGAATTACATAAGGTGTGGCAGGCAGCCCGGTTACATTTTTAAAAAAGAAAGAAAAGAAAACTAAACTAAGGGGGAGAGGTCAGCGAAGTCATCCCCGGTTGCAGTTGCCTCCAGGTTGAAAGTGGTTATAGTTTCTTGGACGCCGGTCTCCACCTGGCCGGCCTGCTTTACGTGGTTTTCTCCCTCGGTATTTTCCTCGGCTTCGTCCCCGTCTTCCTCCTCGGCCTCAGCCTGCAGTGCACTGAAGACATCGTCGGCATATGGCACCATGTACGTCGGCAGAAAGGCAATTGGGAGAGAGGCAAACACATCGGTTCTAGATCCTTGGCCGAGCTGTTCGCAAGCAGCCTTCCAACCTAACTTGAAGAATATGTCCTTGGTGGCCTCGACTTGCTTGGTGTAGCTTTCTTCGGCCTCCTTGAAACCTTCGTTGTTGGCCACATTCACCTCATCCTTCCTTGATTGTTTCAACGCTTCCAGCTCGGCCCGATGAGCGTCCCTTTCGTTCTCGGCAGCTCCAAGTTGACCGAGCAATTTGGAGTTGTCTGTGTTGGCAATCTCCAAAGAGGCCTTTGACCGTCCCAACTCGGTCTACAGATGCTCAACCTGGCTGGTAGCGTTGGTCACTTTCTGCCAGAGTCTATTGATCCGCTCTATCACCAGATGTTGTTTCTGGATGGCCTGCGAGAAGAGAGTTTGATTAGAGAAAGGAAACCGAGCAAACACTTGGAAAAATTTGAGTAACGCCTTCAAAATTCTTACCTGGGTCATAGACTTGATCGAGGACTTCACGAGCCGGGTGTCGGGCACGTGGTCGCTGTCGGTCACATCGCTCAGCAGGAGCAGGGCTTTTGTTAGGTCAAAGGCGAGGAGGTGTTCTGTATCTCCTTTGACTGAAGCACTGGCTGGGATCTCTTTTTCCCGGTACTTCAATTGAGGCTTCCAGGGAGGTGTTGGATCAGTTGTGACCGCTGGTTGCTCGGTATTCATCTTCGCAACGAGCTCAGCTGAGGGATCGACGACGCGAGGCCTTTTCCCGGTGCGGCAGCTTTCCTTGCTTGTCTGCACCGCGGCAGTTGACGTCAACGCAACCACGGCCCCGTTTGATTGACCGACAGCAGCTGCGTGGCAAGGGATGCTCGACAGCTCGGTGGATGTGGCAGTGATGAGATTTTTTATGCGGCTTCATTTGGCCATCTTCTCTGCTTCTGTCAGTCGGATTAGGGGCACGTCCGGTAGTGTTGGATCGGGAGGTGGAGACGACCCTCGGAGGAAGTCTGTTACTTTACTTCGGCGAGGAGCGGAGTATCTGTAGGTCAGTACGTAGCTGAGAAGTTCGTCATAATCCCGGTTACGGTACCGCAGTACGGTTCTGATGGCTGATTCGTTAGGATTATGGTAGTTGGCTTGCAAAGCTTCGATGTCTGCAAAAAAGAAAAAAAGAAAAGGCATTAGTACAAAATAGTGAAGGAAAATAATTTGACCGAGTAGCGTGTACGACTTACATGTCGAACCGAAGTTCTTGCTGATGTACTAGCTGGGCACATCGGCTGTTTCATAGTTTCCAGACACCCAGAAAAAGTTTTCGTCGTACATATCTTTGTCTGGGGTGCCGGTTACTATCTTCTCCTTGCCCGGTCTGATCTTGAGGTAGTAGTTTAGTCCATCGCCTGTATGCCTGAGGGTGTACTGGCAAACTATCTCGGCTAAACCTAGGCTGACTCTTAGCCGGTTGTTTAGCTCGGCTATTCCGTTAATTATTCTATAAGTGTTGGTTGAGACTTGCGTTGGTGCTAGCCCGGCACATGAGGGGATTGACGGGGAAGCAGAGGTCGCCTTCGATAATGGAAAGCACAGTGAAAGGGCACTGGTCTAGTTTGCCCTAAGGGGTTGTGTCCTCAGCACTGAGCTCGAGATGTAAGTCGGCGGGGACACCATATTCTTCCCGGAACGCGGCTAATGCGACCAGCGTGTCAACCAGGAAGCGGTAGCGCCCCATGTGTAGCCGGATGATTTTAGCATGGCTGTGTTAGTTTGGCAAAAACTCTCGTTTGATGGCTGCTCGGTCTTTTGAAAGCCTCAGTGTTGGTGCGCGGTCCCCTTGGATTCTGCAGTAAAAGGAGTGTAAGTGTAAGTGGGAGCGCGGTCGCGCAAAACGAGCTTAACTTTAGCTCGGTCATATGGTGTGCCAGTCCATCTCAGTCACAGAGGTAAACCAGAAGCTCGGCCACTCAAGCGGACCAGATTTTAGCCCGTCGAGTGGTCCAGCACTCCGTTAACTCGGTTTCTACACGAGTTTCATAAACTCGTAACTTGCTCGGTTTCTGTGTTTTTTTGGGATCAAAAGAAGACCTAGAGCCCGGTCCACCCCAGATCTTCATGTGTTCATCACTAAAGTTGAAGAATATTAACGAGAGCAGGGGCAGAAGAGGATTTTGGAGAGCTATATCCTAAAGCCTATAGTTTTTGTGCCCTAAAATGAGAAATACCAAATTAAAAAGCAATAAAGAGATTCGAAGAACTTACCAGAATGAGGCAAAAGTCGAATCTTCGAGCACAAACGCAGTCGAGAGCTGGAATAATGTTGGGTAGTAGGGAGGGCACGACAGCCTTGGTTCGTCTGGAACAAAGGTGAAACAGTAAGAAGAAAATGAAAGGGGGATGTGGCGTGTTTAAAGGAGAAAAGAACCGCCAAAATTTTGAATGTGAAAAAACGTTTGGGTTAGCTGCTTGAGGCCAATAAATGATTGACGCATGTCTCTATTGACGGCGACGTTAGTATTGAAGAGACAGGAAGGCGAGTTGAGGCGTCGACCGAGCAAATCAAGAAACTGAGCGTATCGATTAGTGCGGTTGACATCTTGCGAACTAAGAACCGAGGGAGAGTTTACCCTGGTCGGATCATGTAATCCCAGTCACGCTTGCGCGGACAGAATTAAGGGACAATTGAGAGGAAGATTTATAATCTGGCTTTGGGCCGTGGTAGAAGCCGGACAGGACAGGGCCGAGCATGATTGGGCCGAACTAACTTGGGCTTGTTCAGAGTGGGTTTTACTCAGTCGAGGCTCAGGCCCCCTGTTTAGGCCGAGCTAACTGGGGCTTCCCTGGAGTTGGTCTTGCTGCCAACCTGGGTTCCATGGTTCGCACGTGTAGCTCGGCGGGGAAGGCCTTCTACTCACCGGTTCGACCTATCTTGAACTCGGCTCTGCCGGAATGTTACCGAGCTCGGCTGTTATGGAGCTCGGCGAGTGGAGCACTCGGACTCGTTACATAGCACGGTCGTGGAAGGCCGAGGAGGATGCCGCCGGGCTGCCGAGTTCCCGCTAATGTTGTCTGGCGGTTTGGTTAGGTGGTGTTCGCTGGATTTGTGCTGATAGATGGGAGAACATCTCCACGTGTCAAGAGACTAATGGGTGCAGAGTTGAGCGCATAAAGTATATAAGCATGACTGCGCCCCCCCATACGGAGGATGGAACATCATTTGGTAAGAAACACTCATTGTGCAATATCTCTCTCCTCCTCTCTCTCCCTGAGGGTGTGCTAACTTGACCATCGGAGGGGTTTTCCGGCAACACACCGCTGGACAGCTCACCGCCGTTGTGTTCTCAGGTTGATCGGATAGACAAGGAGCTTTGACGAAAGGAGTACGAACGGGGACGAACATTTCCTCCCCGTACAATAGATATTTTCATGTACTTAATTCCGTTATCAAATAGAAATTCGATATTAATATATTTAAAAATATTTGTATTCAAATTTTCTAATTCACACCAATAAGGGAAGCATCCCTACATTATGGAAGAGAAGTTGTAAGTATGAGTTAAATAGTAATAAATTTATCAATTCAGTAACAAATTTGTAATATTTTTTATAAATAAAATAAGTTAATTCATAATAGAAGTCTCCAAAGATATAAATTTATTTTCTTTTGTGTTTTTATTATACTTTCTAAGAGCATCCTCATCAAACTCGGTAAAGTCATTCTCTAGTTAAACTAGTTTTATAAACTTCAAAAAATTAGGCCCATCAATCTCGCTGTAAGCGCGTCAAAATTTAGAGTGCTACAATATCTCGCTATAATGAGCGAGGTACTGTTCATCACTACAACAAGCGGATTAGGTGTTACTAGAAGTCTGGCCTGTCAACCGGTCAACAACAATTTTTTTTGGGGAGGGGTATTTTTTAGAAATTGTTTGGCTATCATGTCATCAATTTAATAATAAAAAAAAAAGAATAACAAATACAATAAGAAAATAATATTTTAATAGAATTAAGTAAGAATACATAGTTTGATACAGTGAGTACTAAAAAAGTGACTAGCTAAAATAACAAAATAACTTTTTAAGCTCTAATTTGACTAAGAATTTGAAGAGAATGGTGTGAATGCTCTAACATGATTTGGATATTTCATGTTAACAATTGTTTTTTTCAAAACTTATATAATTATGTGTTTTCATTTTTCTTAATTAACAATAACTTATACACGTGATTTTATACTTTAAAAAGAATAAGAAAAATAAAATATTTGTTATAGCTAAAATAGAAAAAAATATTTTTCATAAAATAAAACTTAATTATAACATGGATGGAGAAATTCAAATTCTAAACTACTATAATTAAAAAGGTTTTCAGTCTTTCCAAAGTGAAGGTTCTCCCCACCCCAAAATTATTTTTTTTTTCCCCAGAATTTATTAAGTCAATGTTGTTCTAAGTTACCATAACAAAAAGGTTACCATGTAAATTTTTTATAAATAGTTTTCTTAAAATTTTTAATATTATTCTATACTATATATTAATATTAGCTAAAAATCTCATTTATTGACTAAAATCAGGCATACAAAATACTTAAAATAAAAAATATAGTTTGTTTGGTACATTTTTTTTTTTTGGTTATTTAATAACAATTATTTCATAGGGATTAAACTGAATTTTAAACCTATTTATTTTATTGACTAAAAGTATACAAAATAGTTGATAATTTTTTTTTTTATGGGAGTTAAGATAATTTTAAATTTGCATTATTTTAATGGGATTAAAAGGGATTTTAAACCTATTTATTTTATTGGAATGAGTTTGGGAGAGAAATTTTGATACATCCCGTCTATTTATAAAAAAATAATTTTAAACAATAAAATAAAAGATAAGAAAAATATCTATATATGATCTCTTTTCGAGCTTAAATTCAAACATTTTCTTAATGAAATTTATTTGTTTACAAAAAACATGAAGAAATAAAGAAAAAAATGACATGCATTTGATTTTTTGTTATAAACGTTTATTTATCCATCATTTATACAAATACAATTAATTTTGCTATTTCTCGTAATTGACAATTATAAAGAAAAAACACAATAATCATAACTTTGCCGTCATTCAAGGAATAACTTCTTTTTTTTAATGAAAATATATGATCACTTTAAATATATATAGTTAACATGTTACCTCGTTCCATAATTTAACTGTGTGTTCTTATTCTTGTTCGTATGACAACAAAGTCTCGTATTAATATCACCATCAACATTGTAACAACCCTCATACTGTTTACCGATTAATGACTACTTGATTACCGATAACCATCGATTACCGTTAAACTGAATTGATTACGATTGATAATTGGACTGGTTAAAGTACTGAACTGACTGACTGAAAACTGGAACTGAATTGACTGAGTATGTACGTTTGAATTGCATTCTATCTGTTGATTGTTTATTTGATCTGTTCGTATTTTAGTGTTTAAACTGCTAATTGAAGGCCTTATCGGCGGCCGAATCCGGAATTGATTAATGTTTTATGATTGTCATAATTAATGTGATTTTATGGTATAATTATCTGAAAACTGATTAGGTATTGATCAATTGCTTAAGTTGGCCTTATTTACCAAACTACCCCTAGTGGCCACTATCTCAATATAACATGTGAGCCTTGTATACACTTGAAACAAACATTTCCTCAGCCCTTTTTCCTTGCTCTAGCCGACCAAGAGAGGGAGAGAGTGAGAGAACTTGAAGTCCATCTTGAATTTTGCTTGTTAATTGAAGAACTTGAAGGTTGATTGTATATTTGAGCTCCTAGTCTTCTAATTCAAAGAACCTAGGTATGAATTTCATCTTTTGATTTTGTCTTTAAGTTGATTCATGCATGGTTCATACCTAATTGTAGAGCTAAGTCATGAATTGGTTCATTAATGGTGAATTGAAGCCCAATC
>NW_021028554.1:100116-202743 GCF_004153795.1 Camellia sinensis
GGTTGAAATTGGGTTTGAATTAAACACCCTTGGGCTTTGATTTCTCAAATTGAGCTTTGAACCATGTTATTCTATGTGTTTATAAATGTTTTCCAGAAAATGGGCCCAAGAGGATTGGTTTTGATGCATTTAAACTTGGTTTTGGCTTGGAGGTGCAATCTGGGTTTTCCAGATTTTGCACTTCCGCTCGAGCGGGGGAAAGTGACGCTCGAGCGTGAAATCCGAGCATCCAGCATCTCTCTCACTGTTTTACAGTGGAGGATTGGGCGCTCGAGCAGAGTCATGTCTCAAGCTCGAGCGGGCGTCGAGCGGAGATTTCACCCATCCAGTACTTTTACAGTACGCTCGAGCGCGGAAAGTTTACGCTCGAGCGTGTACCTTTGTTGCATGTCCGCTCGAGCGGGGAAACATGCGCTCGAGCGGGACTCTGTTTTTCTGAAAAATCTGAAACTGCTTTTAAAAGTGCATCTTTTGCATCCTCATCTCATTCTAGGCATTCTTAGACCTAGTTTAAGACATCTTGTTGAGGATAGATGTAGAACACACCGAGGCATTAGGGGTTAAATTATGTTATCTCCCAACTGTGTAGCTTAGTGTGTGTTCAACCTGTGAACTGTGTAGGGTTGGCGACTGGGGAGACACGCTCTAGCATACTGTAGCCCAAACTCTGTGAGTAACAATTGTGTAAAGATATGTTCAAAATGATTATTTTCTGAACAATTGAACTGTACTGCTTTCTGAACTGTTACTGTTAATTGAATGAATGTATGTCCTATCTTCTGAACTGTATTGTGGCATTCTTAGCACCTACTGTTTACTGTTACTGTTACAGAGATCTCTGTCGGTTCCCTCGTGGAGCCACTACTGTTTACTAACTGATGGCCATCATTACTGTTCGGTCTTTGAGACCTACTATTTACTGCTATGCTAATGGATGTACCACATATAACTGAATAACTGTTCTGACTGAAAGACTAAAGTATTGTTTAATGAACTGATTTCAATACTGTAAGGACATTTCATTCTTAACCCCTTTACGCATTATGTTATTCACTGGGCTTTAGCTCACTGTTTATATATATATATGTAGGTGCTCAGCCACCAGATCAGAGCTAGGAGCGTGGGTTAGACTCCAGTTTTGTCAAGCCAGCCTTTGTGTCTCACTGCGAGGTTCCGAGTTTCCATGCTATGGCTTTGGGGTGTCTTGTTTTTCCCCCGTCTGTCTCCATACTGTTTGGATCACTGTATAGACTGTTAACTGCTGACCGTAATGTTATCAAGGGATTAGGTCCCTGTACTGTGTGACTGTAAATTTTGTATAGACTGTACTGTTTGTATATGTGAATGCATGAAAAATCTTTTTGGCATACAGACTGACACAGCTCAATGGACATTATTCATTTACTGTTTTGGCTTCCGCCAAGCCCTGTACTCTGTTTTACTATACTACTGTTCTGCGGGCCTTCGGTAATTTCGGATTACTGGCCGGTTACGGTGCTAAACCCATAGGGCCGGATTTGGGTCGTGACAAACATGATCTCCATTGTGATATAAATCTGCATTCACAAAAATTTACTATAATCAAAATAAAAAAAAACCATTAAATAAAAGTTAATTTTCATTCAAAGAGAAAAATGTTCTTATTTTTAAATTTAGAGAGCTATGGAAGTTTTTTTTTTTTTTTTTTTTTTTGGAAAACCTGAAAGAATGACATAAGTCTTGACAATTATAAGTATATATATTGTGATAATCTTGCATTGAGTTTGAGAGCTTTCCTTATGGTAATTTAAATGAAATTATTAAATCATGAAATAAATCATGGAAAATTTAAATTTGTATTGTGATATGAATTTAAATTATATATTTAAATAATCTAACCAATAGAGGTTTCGATCTTAAAAATAATTTTATATAAGATTTTGAAACTCTTGTAATATCTTTCCTTAAAAATATTATTTTGTGAAATATATAGATATATAGATAATTTCAACGTTACTCTTATTGCTCCTTAATACAAAAAATTATTAGTTAATTATGATAATTTTAAATTTGTATTTAAAAATTATAAATCATGGGATAGATCACTATAATTTTAAATTTATATTGTGCCAATTTTAAAGTTAAATTAATTGATTGCTTTCCATATTTAGTGGCCCTAAAATTTGAATTTTGAAATGAATTATTATACTTTTTATTTTATTTTAAAGATTTGATATGCTTTCCATTTGAAAATCATAAATCAAGGATATTAAATTTTTTTTTTCTTGAACGAGAACTAGCTAAAAGAAGATTTTTTTAATTATTTAAAATCAATTTTTTTTGACAATTCATGTTAAGAATTTGGAACTCTCACAAGACTTGTTAGAAACCCCCTCTTTCTTAATATATATAGTAGCATATCACTCGTGGTATGCACGAATTGTGTTTACAGTTATCTATATATGTGAATTGCGATTTTTAAATATCTTTTTTTTTTTTAAATGTCTTTTTTTTTTCCTTTTTTTATATTATATTAAAGTTTAGTATTTTGATAATAATCATATATGTTGGACTTTTCAAAGAATTAAATGTCTTTTTTTATTATTATATTATATTAAAGTTTAATATTTTGATAATAATCATATGTGTTGGACTTTTCAAGAAATTTTTTTTATGTTTGTTCTTAATTCATTAAAATATTATTATGAGGGATAATAATCATATATGTTGGGACTTTTTAAGGAATTCATGTGTTGGATTTCAAAGAATTTTTTTTATGCTTGTTCTTAATGCATTAAAGTGTTATTATGAGGATAAGACTTGGGGATTGGGGGAAGTTAATAAATGCTAAGATTTTTTTTTTAAATCAAAAAATCAAGAAATTTAGATTGGGAGATTGGAGCTCCCACAAGGCTTGGGGTTAAAAATCCCTTTTTGCTTAATATATAGTATAGACTAGCCTATCACCCGTGCTATGCACGAAATAATTATAGATATTTATATTTGTTTTAATTTTTTTTTAATATATAAATTATGTTTTTTAAGATTTTTTATAAAAATAATTTAACAATCTTATCACTAACCATAGTGTACAGGAGAAATTAAAAAGGCTACTGCAGTAACTATGCACGGGCTGTATCTATAATTATTTGTATGAGGGGATTTTAAATATTAATCAGGAATTTTGACCAAATCAATAAATGCAAGCATGTGGATTGGAAAAAGTTAATAAATACTGATCGGGGGATTTTGACCAAATCAATAAATGCTGAGGTTTTTTTTTTTAAATCATAAATTTTAAAAATTAAGATTGAGAGATTGGAGCTCCACAAGGCTTGGGGTTTAGAAACTCCCTTTTCCTTAATATATTTAAAATTATCTATATATGTGAATTGCGATTTTTAAATATTTTTTTTTTAAATGTCTTCTTTTTTTCCTTTTTTATATTATATCAAAGTTTAATATTTTGGTAATAATCATATGTGTTGGAATTTTCAAGGAATTAAATGTCTTCTTTTTTATTATTATATTATATTAAAGTTTAATATTTTGATAATAATGATATGTGTTGAACTTTTTAAGAAATTTTTTTTATGCTTGTTCTTAATGCATTAAAGTGTTATTATGAGAGATAATAATCATATGTGTTGGGACTTTTCAAGGAATTCATATGTGTTGGATTTCAAAGAATTTGTTTTATGCTTGTTCTTAGTGCATTAAAGTGTTATTATGAGGGTAAGACTTGAGGGTTGAGAGAAGTTAGTAAATGAAATGCTAAGTTTTTTTTTTTTTTAAATCAAAAAGTTAGGAAATTTAGATTGGGAGATTGGAACTCCCACAAGGCTTGGGATTAAAAACTCCCTTTTACTTAATATATAGTATAGATATATAGATAACACTAATTTGCACAAAATTTCACATTTCAAATATCTTCTTCTTTTTTTTTAATCAATCGATAAGATAATAATTACATTATGAGAAATATTTATATTATCAAACATACAATTAACATACAACAATTAGAAAGTCAATAAAACCCAACAATTTTGGCGAAGTTGCTAACCAAGCCAAACCCAACAACCACCAAGTACAACCCCCATAATGGAGGGAAAATAAGCTAACCACACAAAAGGTATTAAACTCATCTCTATAGAAGTTGAATATGAGACTTCACACTACAAAATGTGCTACACAATCACTAGGCCATATGTCTTGGTTACATTTCAAATATTTCTCATATTGATTTTTACTTTAATATTAATTGGAAGTAATATATATATATATATATATATGTACGGGGAGCGAATATTCCGGCAAGCCCGTACTCCTTTCTTCCAAACTCCGTTTCTGTCCGATCACCTACGAGCACAATAGCGGTGAGCTACCCGGCGGTGTGTGGCCGGAAAACCCCTCCGACGATCAAGTTAGAACACACACAGGGGATAGATAGAGAGAAGGGAGAGTGTTTAGTGTATGTCTCACCAAATGTTTATCTGTCCGCGTATGGGGGGCACAGACGTGTTTATATACCTTCTGCGCTCCAAATCTACTCCCAGTGTCCTCTCAACACGTGGCACTACTATCCCATCTGTCAGCATAAACCTTGCTGAGCACCACCTAACCCAACTGCCTGCCCATTCTCCTAGGAGCTCGGCAGCCGGGCTGTACCATCTCGGCCATCGTCTGCCATGCTGCGCTTCAAGCCCAAGTACTCCAACAGCTAAGCTCAGATGAGGACCGGACTCGGCGGCACTCTCGGCAAAGCCGAGCTCGGGACAACTCACGCTTGTCTGCGGTCGACCTTCCTGCCGAGCAAAAAGGTACCTCGGTCCAACCTTGCCTTTCCTAGCGCTGGACCTTTCACCTGACCGGCTTCGTAACCGCAGATCCTTGCAGCTCGGTCAATCCACGCGCTGCCTTAACCGAGCAGCTCCCTTCAAGGCTGGGCCACACAACTTGGCCCAACACCTGTTCGGCCCAAATCTGTCTGGCACAACTCTGTCCGGCCCAAATCTGTCCGGCACAACTCTGTCCGGCTCAAATCTGTCCGGCCCAATTCCACGGCCCAATCCAGATCATAAATCTCCCTCTCAATATATATAAATGATGGCGGGATAGAACGATTTTAAAAGTAAATTATAAATTTAAACCGCAAATTAAATTAACTTATAGTTATCGGACGAATCGGTGTGAATTGTACTATTTTAATGGATTCAGGGTTATTTTGCCCAACTATAGTCTTGACAATTTTTTTATATAACTAAAAAAGTCATAGAAAAATCACCCTAAAACACATTAACTCATTTGTCTCATAAAAAAAATTAAAAAGTCAATTGTTACACAAATCTTAAAGTGTCGTTTGGGGTTTTGATTCTTTTATGTTTTTTTATTTTTTTATAAAATGGTAAAAATTAATATGTTTAAGATTAACTTCTTTTAATTGTATAAAAAAAAAGACGTGAATAACTGACATGAATGATTTTTTTTTTAATGATTTTTTAATTTTTTGATTTGTAAACTTTTTTTTTTTCTAGTCAAAGACCAACTTCCCAAACAACCAAAAAGCCCATTTCTAAATATCTCCTTTGGTTCATACACGGGTACCTTCAGATTATATATAAAAGAAGTAAATAAATTTGAATATAATATTACAAAAAAATTTTAATTACAAGATCCAAAAATATTCAAAAATTAGTTTTGAAAACTCATAACAAAACAAGTTTTGAATTCAATTATTTAAAAATTATTTTCAAAATATATAACTAAACAAGTTTTAATTTTTTAAACTCTTTTTCGAATCCCAAAACCCAAAACTAATTTCAAAACTAAATCAAGTGGGTTAGTTTTTGGCTTTTTCAAAAATCAATGTATCATATTTTGGCTTGGTTTGGGAAGTGGGTTAGTTTTTTAGTTTTTTGGCTTTTTTGACTATTTTAGCCTGGACTAAAAAGCTTGGTTTGGACAGTGCTTTTTGACTTTTTTTATGAGAGAAGAGTGTAATAATTATGAGTTAGATGTGATATTTTGTTTGTTGTGATTAAAATAACTTATTTTATCTTTTGTGACTATTTTAGTCACAAATCTTCTTCCTAAAGGGACCCATCAAATCTTCCCTTTATAATAATAATAATAATAATAATAATAATAATAATAAAATAGTTATAAGGTGATAAATAGATAGGTAATTACAAATGAACAACCTATACAAAATCAAGTTAGGAAAAGTAGAATCGCTTAGTAGCACGCTTCATTTTTACTATTTTTTTTCACTCTTTTTCCTTCTATTTTTCCACTTCTCTTTCTCACTTTTAATCTGAGAAAAATTATTGGTTGATCTTGGTCCACTATCACGTAATATCCCAATAAGATTATGATTAGTAGAAGAAGTGAAATTACGAATTTATATTAGATAATTAAAAAATATATAAAAATATGATGAATTGTAATGGATAAAAAATATAATTACGGAACGTCTCAAGAAAAATCATAATTTTTTTTTTTTGGTTAATCTAATTGATTTTGCAATTCCTTATTGTCACATTGTATTTTAATAATTTTTTTCTATTTACCTTTATTAAAGTTGATTTAACCGAACATGTCAATCAGTAGATTTGCGAAGGTTAGTTGGTTATACCAAGTGGCAACTAACTAAAATGCGTGAGAGCACTAAGGCCTCGTTTGGAATGCTTCTGTTTTAGTCAAAAAGTCAAAAAGTTATTAAAAAAGTCAAAAAGTCACCCTAAAAACCTATATACGCTACCTGCACGTGAAGGCTGACAACTGTTGTGTAAAATGACCGTTTTGCCCCTCTTTCATTTTGTTTATCTCGTTTTCACCCTTGCCTTTATGTCAAACATTGATGGGGATGTTAGTAGACCTACTCTCCCACAGAGTGTAGTAGCTACGGTTGTGCAGCTACATCAAACGGTGAAGATGAAGATGACCCTTCGTTCAAGGCTGGATCATAGTAGCAGCTCTAATCTGAAGAGAAAGAGGAACCAAGAGACAACGATAGTCCGCCAAGGCAAACGGAAAAGCAGTCCCTCCTCCGACGATCCCCCCAACTGCAGGTATGCTCTCGCTCTCTCTCTCTCTCTCGTCCACTTCTCTTTCTCACTTTTAATCTGAGAAAAATTATTGGTTGATCTTGGTCCACTATCACGTAATATCCCAATAAGATTATGATTAGTAGAAGAAGTGAAATTACGAATTTATATTAGATAATTAAAAAATATATAAAAATATGATGAATTGTAATGGATAAAAAATATAATTACGGAACGTCTCAAGAAAAATCATAATTTTTTTTTTTTGGTTAATCTAATTGATTTTGCAATTCCTTATTGTCACATTGTATTTTAATAATTTTTTTCTATTTACCTTTATTAAAGTTGATTTAACCGAACATGTCAATCAGTAGATTTGCGAAGGTTAGTTGGTTATACCAAGTGGCAACTAACTAAAATGCGTGAGAGCACTAAGGCCTCGTTTGGAATGCTTCTGTTTTAGTCAAAAAGTCAAAAAGTTATTAAAAAAGTCAAAAAGTCACCCTAAAAACCTATATACGCTACCTGCACGTGAAGGCTGACAACTGTTGTGTAAAATGACCGTTTTGCCCCTCTTTCATTTTGTTTATCTCGTTTTCACCCTTGCCTTTATGTCAAACATTGATGGGGATGTCAGTAGACCTACTCTCCCACAGAGTGTAGTAGCTACGGTTGTGCAGCTACATCAAACGGTGAAGATGAAGATGACCCTTCGTTCAAGGCTGGATCATAGTAGCAGCTCTGATCTGAAGAGAAAGAGGAACCAAGAGACGACGATAGTCCGCCAAGGCAAACGGAAAAGCAGTCCCTCCTCCGACGATCCCACCAACTGCAGGTATGCTCTCGCTCTCTCTCTGTCTCTCTCTCTTTCGCTCTCTGTCTCTCTCTTTTCAGCCTCTCTTGTTTCCATTTCGCTATGGCTTCCCAACCGTCGTACGCTCTGTTTGGTTTGTATGTATGTATGAACTTTCTCTCTCTCTCGCGCTCTGTGTGTGTGTGTGTGTGTCTGTCGCTCTGTCTGACCATTGTCGTTTTCCAATTTGTCTTCAACATTCGAGTTGGGTAAATTTTTCCAGAAACTGGCCTATTATGTTGGGGGTTTTAGGGTTTCTTTCACGTACCGGAAATAGACAATATTGCGGGTTGTCCGTTGGTGGGGGGGTGTGGATCTCATAACCATGACTTCTCTGCTATGGTTTTTGTATATGTGCACAGTCTGCCCTCTGTCCCTCTCGCTCTCTGTTTGTCTTTGTCGTTGTGTGTGTATCAACCGTTGCTTATTTCATATGCATTAACAAAAAATTACAACGCCTTTTTTGGGGGGATTAACAACAAAGTGCCCTAAATACGATGAAGTATTATGATTAATTTTCCCCTAACAAGAAAGCCCCCTAAATAGGACGAAGTAGTCTGTATTAATAGAACAAGTTGGAAGTATTCTGTCTGTCTCTGTGGTTATAATTGTGCAATACGTTGACATGAAATTTTCATTTATACTATTCCTATAAATTTGGTGAAATTAGCTACAAGTGCCACCATTGTGATTCCTACGAACACATCACAATAACGCTGGTGAATAATTGGTCATTTTCTTTTTGTTTATGTGGCAGTCTGGTTGTCCCTGTTAATCTTTTGAGTAAGGTGGATTCAATCCCTATAATGAAAAAGGAGGGGGGAAAAAAAAAGAAAATTTGTCACTAGAAAACAACGAATCATACGAATTTCCACAACAAACTCATCTTCCATATGTCTCAGTGTTTAAACAATGTACTTCAGCAAAAGATTTTTAATCTGTTCAAGGTAATGTTGATTTTTATGTGTTTACAATTTTCACAAATGTTTAATTTGTTTCAAATTTTTAAACTGTTTAAGATTTCTGTTTAAGGTCATTTGTTTACGGTAAGGTAATGTATACATTTCATGGTGCTATATTTTTAGGTAATCTGTTTAAGGTTTTTAATCTGCTTAAATTTTGTAATCTGTTTGCATGCGTTTAAGATTTTTAATCTGTTTAAGGTTATCTGTTTAAGGTAAGGTCATGGAGCTGTATTTTAAATTTACAAAATAGTATAAAGGTCTTCATTTTTCTACTTGACACTTTCTTATTTTTCATTTCTCTGCTTCACGTTTGACTCATAGTGTTCATGGAAATGTGATACGATTGTTAAAAAGTGCTAAATAGATGGAACATAGACATGAATTCAGTAGCTATATAACTGTGAAGTTGGTGAGCATGATTTCCATGATCAGGATGTTTGTGTAACATCTATTCAAGTACTTTTTGTAGATCTTTATGCATATACATATGCATGAATATAGTCTATTCCTTTCTAATCTAATACACATGTACATAAATATATATGTAAATGTGCATATATTTTAACATGACATAACATTCTATTTCTTTCTAATCTAATACACAAGTTTGTAGTTTCAAAAAAATCCTGGTATGAGTTTGACATTCCGTTGAGTTGCTTCAGTCTTTAGTAATCGCCATGTTGGTTGATGCAAACCATTGTGCTGCCTGGTACATAGTTGCCTTAATATATTGACCTCAAAATCGCGTTGGCTTTGCTTACCTACTGTATTTCCCGACAAATATCAGTTGGCTTATTGTGGTTATGCCTTAATTAACATTGTCCTAAATACAATAAAACTGCTAATCCAAGGATGACTTTGACTTGTAATGCTATCAATATATGGTTAATGCTGTGGTGGGATCTTACGTTATTATGTTGCCTTCGTACCTACCTAGTTTTTTGAGACTACAAATTTTAATGTTGCCCAAATAGACGTCTCAATATATGGTTAATTATGGTTAATGCTGTGTCATGTGCTATTTTGGTATCAATATATGGTTATTATGTTGACTTTGACTTGTAATGCTATCAATATATGGTTAATGCTGTGTCATGTGCTATTTTGGTATTATTGGTTTGCCATGATTCTGTTTTTTTTTTTTTTTTTACTTTTATTTTCAAGCTCTTTGCTTGTTGTATGGTCAATCATGATTAATATTTTAATTTCTCAGTTATAAATCTGTCATAACAAAGCACAAGTGTAAATTATGTTCACATTATCAAAGGCAAGGAAAAGTCTGAGACACTTGACAACTCAATCAACTTATGAAGTACTGACACTTCAAAATAGATGTGTTTGTGTCAATGTATGGGGCACCAACATGCTAGGGATACATCTCTGTGTTGGACACGTCGTGTGGAATGACTTATTTCTTTTTTTTAACTACACAGTTCATAGATACATGTGTCCTATGTTTAAACATGCCTCAAATCATATTTATGATCTTTTTTATATGATTTAGAAAGATGCATTAAGATCAAACTAAAATATATAAACACAAAGACAGGAAAGAGAACGTAAAAATACACCTACATACATTAATGCCTTTTATATCAGTGTCTCCTAAATTTGGCTTTACATACATAGCAATGGAAATTTAAAAAAAAAAACAAAAAGATTTCTTTTCTTGTATTTCTGTCTTCTCTTGTCGGTATCTTAGTTTTTTACAAAATTCCCGTCTTTGCCTCTGCGCTTTTTAGCATTCAACCAGTTGCACATAAATGACTAGGGAAGCAATCCTATTGAAAATGGAAGAATATATGTTCCCATTTGTAAATATAATGTTGTGTTTTGTTTACACAATACACTTATCCCATACCATAAGTGTCACACCCGTTTACCTGTTTTGTTGTGCCTGTCATGTCATCGAACACGTCATCACACAGTACATGGCCTCGTTTATGTCTACTGCGACATCAACGCAACCAGGCCCTATGTGTGCTTGTGGGTACGGGCATTGTGTGGTCAAGATTTCTCGGTCCGCCAAAAATCCAGGACGTGCGTACTACCAATGCCTTCGTGGAGTGGTGAGTACAAGCACCTTCACCTTCTTTGGGATTATTACCTTGTCAAATCGTCACTAATAATTTCAAAACTTTTTTTAACCTCAGCCATGTGTCAATTGGATTGGGTGGTGTGACGAATATGGCCGACAAACGGCTACTGAGAATGACAGAGACAATGTTCGTCGTTTTGAGGCGCGTTTGATTGACATTGAATAGAGTCTGCGTGTACTTAAATCCGAATGGGTAACAGGCCGCACATGTCAATAAATCCGAATGGGTACCGGTCTTTGGCAAAGACTTTTGAGGTATTACTTATCCGTGTCATTTTACTATTGCATATGTGTTGGACAAACATAATAACATATGGTTAACACAACTACAAGTAATGCACACAACAAACTAATAAGTAATGCAAATTATAATGTTCTATAGTCGCATGGCTTCAACTCGATCCGGCTCTCGTACCCCTTCCGGGAAAGGGAAGGGCCCAAAACCTTATCACAAAGCCAATTGGGACTGGGAGAACACACGTATCTACTTGGAACTTGTTGTCAAGGAAATAGATGCAGGTAACAGGCCACACATGTCAATAAATCCGAATGGGTACCGGTCTTTGGCAAAGACTTTTGAGGCAGCGACTGGGTTGACACATAGCATGAAACAACTGAAAAATAAGTACAACCAACTAAAGGCAGAGTGGCGTGCATGGTCGAAACTAATGGATAGCCGCAAAGGCCCCACTGGAATTGGGTTCGACCAAGAGACTGGCTTCATCAATGCGTCGGATGAATGGTGGGCTACAATGGAGAAGGTAACGACTTGAACTCATGTTTTATAATTTTGTGATGCTCACTTTGTGGTTACACTAGTTTTGGCATGACATGTCATGTGTTTTTTTTAAAACCTTTGTTTGATCTTCTTGAAAACTTTCATCAACATCTCAGTAATGTTGAAATGTATAATTGTCAAGAGTTGATTTCACTTTTTACTTTATGGTTGCCTAGACCGTCTCAGATTTCTACCTTAATTTTTCTTTCACAATTGGATCTATCTGTTTTTCTGTTTCACTGCTTTCCCCATTTTCTGTCATTGATGTAATGAACTCCACCAATGTGTAATGAATGACGACAACATATGCTTATATTTTTAAAAGCCTATACTGGAAGATCTTGGGAATTTCAATTTCAATTGGCTATCCTGTCCAAAATAGTAATAATCTGTTACAATAAGCTGTCCAGTAACATTTTCCTGGACAGATTACATGAACCCTTATCTGTCCACTAGAACCCTTTTATATCGCCTTGTTGGTATTATTGGTTCTTCTTTGGGGGGGGGGGGGGGGTTTACGCCTTGTCTCATCTTGGTTTGTCTCATTTCTGGATTTGGTGAATGGGTTATCTGAGAATTCAGAATAGTATTGATGGTTTTGGCACTTTCAATTATGGGTTTTATTAATTTGTTAGTTTTTGGGAATTGAAACAGCTGGGTTTTAAAGTATTTGTCACTTTGTGGGATTGCGTATATGCAATTTTGATCATTTCTGCGGATTATATCTTCCATTACGTATGCCCTACTATGAATATTATTTTTACTTTGTTGTGTTGAACATTGTTCCTGGACAGATTATTGCAGAAATATGTCTGGACAGATTCTATTCCTCGACAGATTATCCCTGTCTGGACATAATCCCTGTCTGGACAGATTATAACAGATTGTATCAGATTTGATTAATATATTACCTGTTAGCAATGTGTAATCATGGAATTGCCCAGACAGTTGGACAGATCTGTTTTGTAAGGACTATCAAGACAAATTTGTTATTATAATGGCTGATTAATACTTGCTGAATGTTGGTAGTTTAAAATTTTCTGTGATTCATAAGTTATTCATTTTGGTAATGGTGTACTCCCATTGTATTGTATTACAGGTTGACAAAGAGTGTTGCAAGCTTAGAACAAAGAGGTTGGATCATGAGGGAATTAATGCGTCGTGTTTTCACGGGGGCTGCGGCAACGGGAAAAAATGCTTGGACGCCTGGTGAGATGCGGAACCAGCTGGAGGTGGAAGGGGAGTCCGATAGTGCAGACTTCTCTACGGACAGCAACGAATTGGGTGCCTCTGAAACTGCAAACATGATGAAATCTGCAAACATTACCGCATCCGGTAGTGGTAGCAAAAGGAGGCACTCATCTGTCACAGCCGTGCAGAAGAAACGAATCACCGGGGCAGAAGCATTGGCAACAAACATGGATGATTTGGTGAATTCAGTGAAGACACAAAGTAAGGAACTCACTGTTAACCATGTTGTCGGTAGACAAAGTGTCGCTATGGCCGAAGATATACGACGTCTTTATGAAATTCAAGGACTTGAACAAACTAATCCACTGCTCCATTTCGGTATTTCCCTTATGGAGGTGCCCAATAATAGGGAGATGGTTATGAGTATTCCTTCCGATGAAGGCATTATCGGCTGGCTCCAGGTGAAGCAACAAGACAAAGAGAGGACGACAGCAGCTCCAACTTTTGCAAGCATATTGCGCAATCAAGGACTTTGTTTCTAACTATGCTGTGTGTTGGACTTGTTATGGGTTATGTATTGGACTTCTTTTCGCTTATGCGTTGGACTTCGCTTATATTTGCGAAAGGGCTGCGTTTTAATGAAATGCTTTGTGTTGTTGGACTTCTTTTCGAACTTGTTTGTTATGTATTCGCTAATGACATGATGTTTTCAACTATGCTTTGTAAGGACAATTGGTAGGGAGATGGTTATGCTATTCATTTTCTTTGCCTGGTTTTCTAATTAGGGATGTGCATTGGTTGGGTATTGGCTATGGATTTTACAATTTTAAATTTCAATAATTAATGAAACTGATTACACTCTTCCAATTTGCGGCTTCTTAGTTATGTAAACAGTGGTTGTAAATCAGCTGTACTGGACCATTTGAACAAATGCATTGCTACTTGCAGATAGACATGTCCAGTTTACTGAAGCCTTCAACTTAAAAATTGGAAGTTAGACCCGTTGTAAGGTACTAAACAAGCAAAATAATTTAAGTTATTATTTTTGTATATTTTAATTTAACATTGTGTTTTTGTATATCTCATTGCAATTTCTGTATTGCTTATTAGTCAGAAAAAGGAAAAAAAAATTGCTTATTTATACATCAAGTATATGTCTTCACGATTTCACCATTGCTAACAGAACTACTTTAATACAATAGAAGGTCTCAGAATCAAGTAAATGTCTTCACGATTTCACCATTGCTAACAGAACTACTTTAATACAATAGAAGGTCTCAGAAGAACTTATGCAAATGAAATAAATTGATTATTTATGCTTCTGATTTTATTTGGAGTTATGTGATTTAGGCATGGAAAGCGACGATGACACCGATGCACGGATGCAAGAAATGTGTGATGATGTCACGGCGCTCGCAATCGAGTGGCAGACTGGAATGAATAATAATTATGTTGAAGCGTACAGAATTGCCTCCGACTACTACAGGGCGCACGTGCTTAAAGTTCCATGTCGGACGTCCACCTGAGCGGGACCACGGCTTGCATGTTGTGGAGAGTGTTGCAATCTTCATTCATGTTCTCAAAAACTTGCCTAACAGAGAGCTCCAAGAAAGATTCCAACACTCTGGTGAAACAATATCACAGTATTTTCATAATGTTTTGAAAGCAATGAAAAAGTTCACCGTCGCACATTGTCGGTCGCTCACAGATTTCTAAAACAGAAGGGATCCCCACTTGCAGTCCCAACCACAGTATTTGTCGTTCAAGGTGCGCAAAACTATGCTTCAAATCGATTTCCATTTTAAATTTTACAAAGATGTGAGTTAAAAAATGCAAGGCTATAATACATAACTTGATGTTACTATTCGGTTGGCTACTGTTCAAATTGTGTAGGATTGTTTAGGTGCCTTGGATGGGACACACATGCCAGCGTGCATAAGGAAGTCTGAAGCAGCCCCGTATTTCAGCCGAAAGGGTTACCACGCTCAAAATATTTTGGCAGTGTGTGATTTCAATATGTGTTTCGTCTTTGTGTCCTGCGGTTGGGTGGGCAGCATGCATGACAGTCGAATTTTAAACATTGTCACTGAAGATCCATAATATAATTTTCCAACTCCATTGGATGGTACGTTCGGACAACAAAATTTTTCTATCCATAAATTGTTAGATCCTCATGCTTCTTTAATCTACTCTAATTGTTAGACCCTTATGTAAACATTACTAAAAATGTAACAAATGTAACATAAATAAATACCTCATTGATGACTTGCAAGACAATCTTGTTATTGTAAGGATATGTGTCATAATATGTTCAGTTTGTTCGCCTACACGTGAAAGAAATATGTATTAACATATTTACATTGACAGGTCGGTATTATCTGGTGGATAGTGGATACAGTAATAAGAAGGGATTTCTTGCACCATACAAGGGCAACCACTACTACTAACCACACTTTCAACGTCACAATCTGAGGAATCGTGGTGAGTTGTTCAACCACGCCCACTCTTCTTTGTGGAGTGTGATTGAGCGAACATTTGGGGCTTGGAAGTCGCAGTGGAGATTCCTACACAACATGTCTCGGTTTGATTTTCGTAAGGTGCAGGTGCCGTTGGTGGCTGCATCTATGGCATTACACAATTTCATACGCAGAAACTGCGAGGATGATGCGACCATTGCTGCTGTCAGAAATGCGGCGGAGTACACGTATGCCGATATTCCCGATCGCGCAGATTTGGCTGCCATGCACGAACCCGTGGTGGCTACGGACGAGGACGTTGAAATGGCGGAGATGCGTCATCGGATAAGGGCTGAGTTATACCAAATTCGGCGCAATGGTAGGTAGTCGGACAGTGTTGTTTACCATGAGTGCTTTTAAATGTTTTCCGTAGTATGTGTTTTGTGAAAACTGTCACTAATGTCTTGTTTTGTACTTTTGTATGCATAACGTACAAAACTGTTTAGATATTTGAAGATGTACGAATTTGTAAAAAAAAACTTTCGAAATCGTCGTACTTTGCATGCGTGTATGGTTAATGCAAAATTCCTATTTCATAGATTGTCATAACGAATTTCGGCACACATATTACATGCATTAACTGTAAAGTCTATAATTGTGCCCAAATACATCACGTAAAAAACATGGTACAAAATTGTCTTCAACCAACTAAAATAAAAATCAGTATTTCAGAAATACAATAAAAAAAATAATGTATTTGATCACGATTTCAAATCAACTACTTTCAATATTGCAAATTGACAATAATTAAAATGTTATTTTCCAAGTTTCATCTATAACACCACAAACATTACCAACGAAAGTGTCAATGTTATTCATTACGAAATTTGTTTTCAAAAATGTTGTGGACATCAAAGAAATTACCATGTCTGTGGAACGGACACCTATGTCAAATTTAAAAAAAAAAAATTGAAAATTTACCAAGTTTACAAAATTGTGAATTTTTGAAAGTATGGGTGTGTGTGGTTTGGTTTTGGGAGATAAATTTATAAAAAAAAAAAGAAAAAAAAAATTGGGGCAAGCATTGACAAAAGTTTTTGGTTTGCTTGGTTGTATATTTTGGAAATGATTTCCCAGTGTGGGAATTTAAAAAGATTGTATATATGGGATCACACACATTGTAATTGACCAAAAAATAATTAAAAAAATAATTGAATGCAAAATTTAATTGGACAAAAATAATTGGGTAAAAAACTAATTCGAAAAACTTTGAAAAAGAAATGGAAATTATTAAAAAATTAATTTAAAAATATTAGTTGGGAAAAAAATATTTGATCGAAAAGGTTAATTGGAAAAAAAAAATAATTGAAAAAAAAAATTGAAGAAAAATTTATTTCAGGAAAACATTACTTGAAAACAAATTTTGAAAATAAATTACATTTGATAAAAAAATTAATTGAAAAAAATTAATAACTGAAAACGTTTCCTCATTTTTTTGATTTAGGTTTTTTGTAAAATTTTTAAACTCATTTTCAACCAAAAAAATTATCAAACAAATTTTTATTACAATCTGTTAATTTTTTTTAAATATAAATTGAAAACGGAATGGATGTCTGTTTACGATGGGTGGTGGGTAACAAGTGGTGGTGGCAGGTGGATGGCACGTGGGTGGTGGGTGATGGTCGTGGTGGTGGTGGCGGGTGGTGATGCTGGGTGGGTGGGTGACGGTGGCAGGTGGTGGCGAGTGGGTGGGTAGGTGGGTGACGATGGCGGGTGGTGGGTGGTAGCGAGTGGGTGGTGGTGGTGGGTACTGGTGGCAGATGGGTGGTACGTGGGTAGTGGGTGATGGTGGTGGTGGTGGGTGGTGGTGGAGGAAGTTTTTCTCAACCCCACCAATTCCTTAAGTTTCCAAGCCAAATCCTTCTTTGAACTCAACTCTCTCTTAGACTCTCCCTCTCTCCACGTTTGTGTGTGTGTGATAGCTCAAATATGTTTGACAATGAAGAAAAAGAGTTGAGTGGAGGCTTATATGGAGCCTTATATAGGCTTCATTAGTGTTGGTTTATTAAAGCTAATCAAACGGCATTAAATTAATCCAATTTAATCGTTCCGAATCGAATTTCAGTTGAACCTACTATAAAATTCTAAAAATTCTAATTAACACAAAAATAAAGTCAATTTCTGAATTGGTTGCCGATAAAGCCTTTAATTCGCAAACCGAAATGAAAACATTAAAAGATCTTTCTATGTTAAACAGATATATACACACACAAGGCAACATATGATGCAACATTTCACTTCAATTATTTATTAGGCGTAATTAAGCATGAGTTAACTTTAATCATGGGTTAGGGTTATTACAACCCTATTGACAGAAAATCCACTTCTGGATATTGTGTCTTTCTGGACTCCAATCTTATTTCTTGGTTAGCCAAGAAACAAGCCACTGTGTCTCGATCCTTTACTGAAGTAGAGTATCGATCATTGGCTCATACTGCTACTGAACTGATTTGGATTGGCATGTTACTTCATGATCTTTGTATTGTGTCCCACAATTCCTCTTTTCTGCTGTGATAATGTCTCTGCCATAGCCTTAGCCTCTAATCCAGTCTTTCACTCTCGATCAAAACATATTGAAGTGGATTGCCACTTTGTTTGTGATCAAGTCCTTGCTAAAAAGCTTGAGTTGCACTATGTTCCTACTCTTTATCAGTTGAATGATATATTTACCAAAGCATTATCAGTATCTCGTTTCTCTTATCTTCAATCCAAACTGATTAGATGTCAGTCTCTGTGGGTGGGTGGTGGTGGCAGAAAACGGTGATGGAAAGTGGCGGGTGGGGGCAAGTGGCAGGTGGCGGCGGCAGAAGACGGTGGCAGGTGGGTGGTGGTGGTGGATGGATGGTGGTGGCAGGTGACTGGTGAGTGGTGGTGGCGGGGGGGTGGTGGGTGGGGGTGGCAGAAGACGGTGGTGGGGGTTGGGTGGTGGTGGCAGAAGACGGTGGTGGAAAATGGTGGCGGGTGGTGGCTAGTGTTGGGTGGTAAAAAAAAGAAAAATTCAAAATTCAATACGGATACGCGATTTTGTGAAGTTTACATTTTGTGGCCAAATTTATAAACAGAGACCACTGATTTATGTAATTGAAATTTACCAAACAAGTTTATATTTGAGTTGTTTAAATTTTGTAAATATAATTAGAAAATTGAAAACGTATGTGTTACAAAACGGCACACCAAACAGACCCTTTGTGTTTGGGAAGATAGTTGGATTTTTTTTGTGATTAGATGTGATATTTGTGACAAAAAAATTGAAATAGTATGGGATTTGATATGATATTTTGTGAGGGATTTGTTTTTTTGGGTTTTGAAAGACATTTTTGTTGTACTGAAAAAATAAAAAAATAAAAAAACTGAAAAGCCAAGTTCCCAAACACTCCCATAATTTGTTGGATTTTTTTAAAAAAAAATTTAAATTTTTTTTATTTTTAACATAAAATGTGATGTTTCATAACAAATTATTACAATACACAAAAGTACAATCCATATCCCATATACATAAAATGGTTATGTATATGAACGTAAATATTATTTACATAATATTACGTGACACGTGTACAATACTGTAAAAGAAATAAAGTTTGACCGTTCCTCGTTTGGCGAAATGCATTGTATTATTTACTAACATTACAGCACACAACCCTCCTATTGCGTTGTCAAATTCACATCCAACACTTTGCAGAGGTCACTGACACATACACAGGTACGCTGACATGCTATAAGGCCATTTCGGTCATTTTACCCCATTCTCATTATTTATCTTATTTTATTTCACATATTTTCGTAAAAAGTCAAAAAGTTTATCCCAAATAACTAAATTTTTTTTTCTTTACATTTTAGCCAAAAAGTCAAAAAGTTACTAAAATAGCACGTTCCCAAACGAGACCTAAGTCTCTATTTGGCAAGTTAGGTTGAGATTTTTTTTAAATTATTTTAGTTACAAAAAATAAAATAGGTTATTTTAATTACAAAAAATAAAATATCACATTTAATTCATAATCATTACACTCTTCTCTCACAAAAAAGTTAAAAAAGTCAAAAAAATCATTTCCAAATCAAACTTTTTAAGCTAAAATAGCTAAAAAAGCTAAAAATTCAAAAAAACCAACTCACTTCCCAAACCAACCCTAATTAGTGTCATTACTAATAATGTGGTAGTGGGTCTCATCCATTGTCACAGTGTTGTTGTGTCTATTTTTTTTTTTTTTAAAAAAAATCGATGCGACATCATTAATAATTATTTTAAAGCATCACTTTTAATGGTCTCTATCATTCTCCCGGCAACTAATCAATAGAAATTATTCCGCGTTCTTGGGATAATGCTATAGCAATTAAAATGATCATGTCAGCTCCATGTTTTAGTACTAGTATTTTATGTGATATTAGGATATTGTCCGAGAACTATTAAATTAAAAATTAATAATTAAAAAATAGGGGTTAAAAATGTCTCTTACAATTTTCTTGTAATCACATCGATTTCTTTTATCTCATAAATTAAAAATGTAAATAGAAATAAAGTTAAAAACATGTTTGGTTTGATTTTCTGAATTTTTTTTTGAAAAAATAAAATCAATTTGATGAAAATAAATATTTTTGAATTTTTAAAAATATCCTCTCAAAAGATAAAATTATATAAAAATAATAAGTATTTTTTATTTTTATTTTTTTACTAAATTAATTTTTTAATTTTATTTGAAATTGGAAAATGCATGAGACCCCAGTGGGGTGCTGGGGTCCCTTTTGATTGGTTCAAAAAAATTTTTTTTTTTTTTTCTTCCATTGGTAGTCCCCCACGTGGAGGTGAGGGGGGGTGGCTGGGGTCACCCCCACTGGGAGTCCCCAGCATTGCCGTTTGAAATTTAAGTATAGAATTATCAGCAATGATTCAGACCATTAATTTTAGTGTTCTAATGGTGCACTAATGACTTGGCAATGAACAAAAAAAATAAAATAAAAACAAACCAAGAACAAAACATCACATCAGTATGGATGGAGCCTACTGCCAACTCATTAGAGCTATCTTTAGAATTCAAAAATTAGAATTCTAAAGTATTTTTCTAAAATTATATAGAAATCTATGGTATCATCAAGGTAAATGTTTTTTTTTTTTTTTTTTTTTTTTCTTTCTTTCCAATCACCCACAGCCACGTGGGCTGGGGGTCACTGGGGTCCGGCGGGACTGGGGTCTGCCGCATTAATCATCTTTAGAATTCAAAAATTAGAATTCTAAAGTATTTTTCTAAAATTATATAGAAATCTATGGTATCATCAAGGTAAATGGACGCATTCCACTGACATATTTATTGGGTGGATCATCAGCAAAGCAATTATTATAAATGAATAATTAATATTATATGTATCAATTAGTATATATAATTTTAAAAAATTTTAGTATTTGTAATTTATATAATAGGTGATGTCAGTAATAATGATATAATATTAATTGATACATTAATTAGTATACTAATTAATACATGTAATATTACCGTAAATGAATAGAAAAATATTTGAGAGTTCTAAAATATGAGCTCTCAAAGACTTCAAAGGGGTCAACCGTACCTACTGATATGATGTTTTAACTTTGATTTTTTGATTTTTTTATATTTTTTTATATTTTTATATTATTAGAATTCAATTAACGTTGCAAAATTAAGGAAGGTATCATTGCTGAAAGGACTTTTCTTAAGTGTGCAACTTACACCTTACACTTACGCCTTTCTATTTACTGTCCTGTTTTATGTTTACACATTCTATTTACACCTTTTGTATTAGTTGTATATGGTGTGCAACCTTAAGGGATTGCACACCATAACAGCACCCTTGCGGAAATGAATGTGAACATTGGTGACTTTATCAGGACTGAAGAACGATGGAGGAAGTGCCACGTGTTTGGAGAAAATTGAAGATAATGATCTTCAATTTGTAGTTCATATGTCAGTTACAATGGTGCAAATAATTAATCTAACCCAATCTGATAAAAAAATCAGTGGTGCTAGGGACCCCCAGTGGGGGCACCCCAGCACCCCCAGTAGCCAAAAACAATTTTTTTTTTCTTTCTTTCCAACCACGCGGTGTCACATGGCACTGGGAGGTCATTAGGGGTCACTGGGAGTGGGGTCTCAAGCTTTATTCTAAAAAAATTGTCTAGTGATGAGGGCACAAGTACTGAATACTGATAATTAATTTCTCCTTCATGACAAATTTCATTGCTGCCCCTTGCACCAATAAAGACCACATGGCTGTTTATTGTTTGATATTACAATCAAATGTTAGAGATTTTGGATTAAACTCATCAAAAGATGGTTTTTAACCTCATAATTAAAAAAAAAAATTAGTTAGAAAGCACGCGACAGAATAGATTAAGTCAGTACCTGTGTACAAGAAGATGAAAATACCATGGTGACTCGTCTACTAGGGACACTCCGACAATTAAATTAGTCAATTTATCTCTAAAAAATATCAAATAAGTACTCAATTCACAATCAAAACATACTATACCTTACGGGATGCCTTACTTTTATAATGATTAGTATCCAACTTTTTCTAAAAGTTTTATTTTCTGAGATTTTATCCTTTACAAAGATAACATTTATCACAACTCACACTATTCAAATTAAGATAAACTTTATCAAGAGTTCTATCTCTATCCAAATAGGTAGCTTGATATCATTTAGGACTCTTTTCTGCTATCCGAATATCTCAGATTCTTATATTATCGCACCATATCTCGACAATATCACAACAATCTCGACATCATGACTTGCCCATATAGCACCTCAATCAATACCTTAGCCACGGGACGCGATCCTAAAAGTACGTGCCCACAAATTGTGTTCTAACTATTGTGATATTAATGATAAACTTATTCCTCCATATAAGACGCCCACCAATCTAACACTTGATGATTGAGAAAAAGAAAAATAACTGTGATGAATTATTATTCAATTTTTCTTTATAAGTAACTTAACTGATTTCATCACGGAATGCCTTTTAATTATCTAATCACTGATCAAGCAACATTGATGGTGGGGTGAGATTTTTGCAAAAGGAACAAGTTTGACAAAGACTCTGTTGCAGTCTCTATAATGCGTGAATTTTTCCTATACAATAATTATTAAATTTTATTGTATTCTTAAGATAACATAGTTTAGACTTATATATATATATATATATGTATATATAATTGAATATTCTAATAATATAGACAAAAGGATTGACGTAAGTACGCAAAAAAAAAATAAATCTCCAGCGCATTAAGACGATTAGAACACTGCACAAACAAACAAATTAAGTGAAATAAACAACTATTTCACAAGTTACACGAAAGGAACTTTTCAAATAAAAATTAGCCAACCGAGGTCTACATCCAATAGTCTCATAGCATTTGCACATGAATTTTTAAGTGGTTGTAACTTGGGATTTAAGGATATATTTTTTTTAGATTTCATATTCAACTCTCATTCGGAGTAATATAGTCGTTTCTTGGGGTTATGTCTTTGGACTTTAACTGAGATTTGTTCGATTCATGTGAAGGGATATTTTGTGTAAATTTCAAAATTAATCGCGATACACATAAACTGACTTAAATTACCAATCATATATAAAAATAATGATAATAATAATAATAATTTGCACATGCAAGTACTAAACTAATTGTAATATACAGTTCATATACTATTGTCAAACTTTAGACCATAATTATTATTTTATTTTTTTTGGTGTACATCGGAGTTTTAATTAATGTGAAATTAAGGTTAGATATGCATTGATAAGTTAGAGAATTGTATGACCAATAATTACTGTAGGAATTACGGTTGCAAATGAACTGAACTGTTCGTGAATAAGTTCGGCTTGGCTCGGCTCGTTTAGTAAACAAGCTGAGCTCGAGCTCGAATATTAGGCTCGTTTAGTAAACGAACCGAGCTCGAACTCGCATGTGTTCGGCTCGTTAGGCTCGGCTCGTTTATCTTTATTTAAATTATATAATAAATATATTATTTATATATTAAATAATATAAATAGTATATAAATAATTGTATAAATATATTATTTATATATTAAATAATATATAAATATATATAAATAATTGTATAAATATATTATTTATATATTAAATAATATATAAATATATATAAATACATTATTTATATATTAAAAATATATAAATATTTATAAAAATAATAATATAAATACATTTTTTATATATTAAATAATATAAATAATATTTTTTATTTAAATATTTATATTTAAATAATATAAATAATATTAAAAAAAATTTATCGAGCCGAGCTCGAGTTTTATTAAAATTAACGAGCCGAGCCGAGCTCGAGCTCGAGCCCAGTTCCTTATCGAGTCGAGCTCGAGCTCAATAAACGATCTCAATAAGTAAACGAGCCGAGCTCGAGCTCAGCAAAGCTCGGTTCGGCTCGGTTCGGCTCTGTTCGTTTGCAGCCCTAGTAGGAACCATATAATTATACTATTTAACACTATTATATAAACAGTAAACTATGGATCCGCCTCCTCTCCTGTAGTCTTTTGTTCAGCAATATCCAGCAATTTTAACGAGATCGTGACACGTCACCAAGAAGACATCCAAAGGGCTAGAAGTTGCCACGTTACAGAGAATGAAATGTATTTAGTAGAATGGCGTGGTCTTGGGTAATACCATGTCGTTTTCACATAAAGAATAGCGCTAACGGTGTGTTTGTGATTTGTAGAGACATATTTTGTAAATGACAACACGTGGTCAATTTGACGCAGAAGTGTTAGCTGAGGTGCCAGGTGACCTGGTCATATGCCAAGATGATCTTGGCTAGGCTGATGTTATCTGCGGAGATATTGGAATCTGAGATGAGCAGATAAAGGGCAAGAGTCCTAGAACAAGGGAGGGTCTCAGTTAGGATAAGGATAAGGCTCATGAAAAGTTTATCCCTATCTAACTGAAAGTCCAGGATGAGCATTGAGCTTGAATCTACTGAAGTGAGGCTTCTACAGGGATCAGGTCAGTGCAGGCTAAAAAAGTAAGGCACCCCCGTGGATCTTAGAGAGGTGTGATATACTATAAGCAGTAAGTTCTTTCTTGTGAATTAAGCACAGTTTTCTATTTTTGAGAGATATTTGATTACTGACTTGAGCATCGGAGTGCCCCCAGGTGGACAAACCACCGCTGGATTCTTATCTTTCTATGACAGGTTGTTCGGGCGTAATCTATTCTGCTAGTGCTCTCCATAAGTTCCCCGTTTGGCTGTGTGGTCAGAAATCAACACCTATAATTTTGCGTCATCTGTGAGAATGTAAGAAGAATAGATGGCCAACGATGAGTAGAAAGAAAAGATCGGGAACGACGTCCCATGTGGGAGCGATAAACATGCCAATCCTAACATCGAGGAAGAAAACCATAATGAAGGAGCACGGGATCAGAATTCCGAGGATAAGGACATCGGTAAAGAGGGAGACGCCTCGAAGAAATCAGGCCGAGATGAGTATTACAACGAAAACGACCTCCAGGTATGGAAAGATAGATGCCTGAGGAAAGACGGCGAGATGAAGGGAATGGCTAACAAGTTGGCAGATCTACAATCGGTTGTCAACTTCATGATGTAGAACAACGTCATGCAACCACCGTTTTTGTTGCAGGACACGCCAATGCCAGGGACCAAGATTAATGCCCAAAAAGAAGGGGCAGAAAAAAATCCCAGTAATCCTGCAGTACGGCAAGGAAAAAGAGCACTCACATCAGCCTCCACGAGAGAGGTCGGGCGAGGAGAGTTGGTCAGAGGTGACTCGCAGAGGACATCTCATACCAGGGGAACATATGTCAAAGAACCATGGAATATCTAGAGGAAGGACCTGTGTTTTGACACGGTGAATGAAGAGAAGTCCAAGAGGACACATAATGACACTGGGAGTAGCGAACCAAAAAGACTGAAATCTGTTGACAGTCAAGCTCCTGGTCAGACTAAGGAGGATTTGACGAACTACCTCCAGAGGAAGCGGCAGAATGCCGATGTCACATCCCTCATCAAGCCGAGAACGCCGTTCTCAATTGAGTTGGATAGGTTTGAAGCCCCAAAAACGTTCGAGGTCACATTCCCCGTCAAGCCGAGAACGCCGTTCTCAGTGGAGTTAGATAGGTTTGAGGCCTCAAAAAGGTTCCATATGCTGAGGTTCCGAATTTATGATGGTAAGTTTCAAACTTTTATGTCGGCTTATATCTGAATTCAATGGCTTTGTATATCGGGAACGAACCGTTGTTGTGCAAGGAGTTCCCCTCATCCTTTGGGGAAATTGCATTGGATTGGTTTCACAAGTTGCCGAAAGGAATTGTGCAGAGTTGGGAAGGCCTGGCCGAGATGTTTGTGGCCAGGTTTGTTACAAACAGGTTGCAGCCACTAAGGGTAGACTCCCTGATGGCTTTGAAAATTAGCGAGGGTGAAAGCCTCAGGGCTTATGCCAAAAGGTATTATGATGTGTTCAACTGAATATCGGAATGCAACCAAGAGTCAGCGGTCGTGTCTTTTAAGAATGGCGTGGAGGATGAATGCGCGCTTCGGAAGTCGCTGGCAAAAACTCTACAAAAGAGTATGGAGGAGCTCATGGCACGAATCGAGAAATATGCCAGAGCAGAAGAGGATATGCCGGGAATTAAGGTGCCGAAGCAGGAGAAGAGAAACGGCTCGCTGAAGCGAGGCTGAGGTAATACTGGTTTTAACAGGTAGGAAACAAGGTTGAGGGCTGCACAAGCAGTCACCACTGTGTTTCGGATCCCGGTTTACAAAGTTCAGGAAAGGATTAAGAACCAGTCCTATTATAGAGCGCTAGAGAAAATTCTTAGTGAGTTCATGGGAAGGAGCCTTGGGAAGCACTGTGCCTACCATAATGAGGATAGACACCTGACTCAGGGGTACAGAGCCCTGAAGACGCACTTGGAAGACCTGGTCAGACAGTGTCACTTGAGGGACCTAGTAGATGAGGCCAGAACGAGAGAAAAACATGCAAGGCTTTCCCTAGCACCAGCGGCACCACCACAGCAAGCAGAACCTCAGGTGATCAATGTGATTCACTCGAAGGTTAATGAGAATAATATGTGAGGAGAGACACAAAAGGTGAAAAACTTACAATATATGTATCAGGTCCAGCAAAAAAAGGCCTAGGACAAACAAGTACCAGGGACTGACGGTCCTTTACTGAGGCAGACCTAGATATGGTACAACATCTACACAACGATGCTCTGGTAGTGACCCTCATGGTTGGAGAATACCAAGTAAGGCACATCCTGATCTACCAAGGCAGCTCTTGTGACATCATGTATGTCAGATGTTACAAGGAACTTGGCTTTCGCCGAGATGATTTGGAGCAGTCCAACAGCCCATTGGTCAGATTCAATGGAACACCGACATGGCCCCTTGGAGCAATAAATCTGGAGGTGTAAGCAGGCCCCAGGAAGGTAAGTACAGAGTTTACAGTAATTGACACTTCATTTCCTTACAATGTTATCTTGGAAAGGCCATGGTTGCATGCAATGAGGGTTGTTCCCTCAACACCGCACCAGCCGTTGCAATTTCCAACTAAACAGGGAATTGAGGAAGTCAGAGGGGATCAAGTGCAGGCAAAGAATTGCTCAATGGCAGCAATGAAATCCAACTGCAATATGCGAGAGGCAGAAAAAATGGAAGTCGAGGACGAGGACATAGAAGTCCTAGATGATGTCGGCAAAGAACCGACCAAGAAGAGCAAGGAAGCCTTGAAGAAAATTATGGTCCAAGAAGGGGATGAACAACACTTTTTCCTTCTTGGCTCAGGCTTGGCCGAGGATGAGAAAATGGAGTTAGAGCCTTTCTTACAAGCCAACATAGAAATATTTGCTTGGACGCCATATGAGATGCCAGACATTGACCCCGAGATCACATGTCATATGCTAAATATAGACAGGTCGGCTAAACCTGTCATCCAGCGAGCAAGGAAGCTGACATTAATGCATGTTGAGGCAGTTGAGAAGGAAGTGGACAAACTGTTGGAAGCCAAAGCCATTCGCGAGGTGAACTACCCTACTTAGCTATCCAACATTGTGGCAATGAAAAAGAAGAACGACAAGTGGAGGGTTTGTGTTGATTTCACCAGCCTAAATAAGGCTTGCCCCAAGGACAGTTTCTCACTGCCCAAGATTGATCAGTTAGTAGATGTCATTTTAGGACACGGGAGAATGAGCTTCCTGGATGCTTACAGGGGATACCACCAGATAGCAATGTATCCCCAAAATGAAGAGAAGACTGCATTTATCACCCCAAAAGGGCTGTACTACGACAAAGTGATGCCTTTCAGTTTGAAAAATGCAGGAGCAACCTACCAGAGGTTAGTGACCAAGATGTTCAGACATCTGTTTGGCAAGACAGTAGAAGTGTGTATTGATGACATGGTCGTGAAGACCAAAGAACTTGGGAATCATCTAGTTGACTTGAAGGCGGTTTTTGATATCTTAAGAACATATTGGTTCTGACCCAATGCTTCAAAATGTGCATTTGGAGTCAAGTCTAGTAAGTTCCTAGGGTACTTGGTCACCAGAAGGGGCATTGAGGCAAGCCCAGATCAAATCAAGGCCATTCTTGGCTTAAAAAGCCCGACGTCAGCCAAACAGACCTAAATTTTGACTAACAAGGTGGTAACCCTGAACAGGTTCATTAGCAGAAGTTCAGATAAGTGTAAACTACTTTTTTAGTTTGTTAAAGAAGGCCACAGATTTTTTGTGGACAGAGGAGTGCGAAGTCGCCTTGGCCGACTTGAAAAAGTACCTGACAACAGCTCTAGTTCTGTCAAATCCAATACCTGAAGAAGAATTGTTCATATACCTAGCAGTTTCAGAGCACGCAGTGAGTGCAGTGGTAATCAGAGAAGAAAATGGAGAACAAATGGCAATATTCTATGTGAGTAAAGCCCTAGCAAGTGCAGAGACCGGGTACTTAACCCTGGAAAAATTGACACTAACCCTAGTGATGGTTTTGAAAAAACTAAATCACTACTTCCAAACCCATAAGATTGTGGTACTGACTGAGCATCCTTTGAAGTCCCTGTTACATCAAGGAGTCCTGACAGATAGGGTAGCTAGATGGGCAATAGTGTTGGGCTAATATGACTTGGAGTTTAGGCACATAACAGCAATTAAGGGCCAGGTTCTGGCAACTTTGTGGTGAGTTCACCCCTGGTGCTATTCTGCATCGGACTCAGGTGAGTAGCGACTTGGGATGACCAGGAGAGCAGGAAGAAACCCAACTGGGGCCCAAGAACCCCACTTTAGCAAAACAGAAGAAATAAGAGAAACCAAAGCCCTGCAACGTTTACATCGGCGATTCCTTCTGCCTATTTGTTGATAGAAGCTTAAACTGTCAAGGAGCGGGTACATGAGTAGTATTGGTATTTCCAGATGGGCGAATGATAGAGCAGTCTATTCATTTGGGATTCAAGGCCTCAACCAATGAAGCAGAGTATGAGGCACTAATTGCAGGGTTGAAGTTAGTAGCAACATTGGAGGCCGATGAGGTGGTAGTTTTCTATGACTCCCAACTTATTGTGAATCAGGAAACAAGCGAGTATATAGCCCAAGATGAACAAATGATAGTCTATGTTAAAGAGGTTGTCAGATTGCTTTCCTTGTTCCAAGATTGTTGGCTACAGCAAGTTAGCTGAGATGACAACAGTCACGCCGATGCCTTAGCCAACCTGGCTAGTGCAATAAAGTTGGGGGAGCCGAGGATAATCATGATTGATTACTTGACAGGACCAAGTGTGGAACCTCTAATAACAGAATATGAGGCAATGTGTGTGGAGATAGGTCCAAGTTGGATGGATGCAATAGTGATGTTCCTCAGGGATGGCATACTGCCAGACGATCGAAAAGAGGCACACAAGACCAGATTAAAGTCGGCTAGGTTCAGCTTAACAGCAGATGGCCATCTCTATAGGAGACCCTTCACTAGACCCCTTTTGAGATATGTACATCCTTCCTAGGTTGAGGATTTTTTGTATGAGATTCATGAAAGAGTCTATGGAAGCCATGTTGGGGGCAGATCACTTGCTCTAGGGCCATCACTTAAGGGTACTAGTGGCCCTACATGCAGAAGAATGCTGAAGCTTACGAATGTCAAAGGTTTGCACCTTTGATACATCAACCAACAGCATATTTAAAACCAGTATCTAGCCCTTGGCCATTTACCCAGTAGAGCATGGATCTTGTTGGACAACTGCCCCAAGCAACTGGGCAAAGGAAGTTTCTGCTGGTAGCAACTGGCTACTTCACAAAGTGGGTAGAAGCTGAACCCCTTGCGAAGATTCGAGATATTGATGTAAAAAACTTCATATGGAAGAACATCATTACCAGGTTTGGGATCCCAAGGGCAATAATAGCAGATAATGGTACACAGTTCGACAGTAAGCTAATCAAAAACTTCTGTGCAAAATACAAAATCAAAAACTACTACTCCACTCCAAGTTTCCCTCAAAGCAATGGTCAGGCAGAACATCCAATAAGACTATCTTGGATGGGATCAAGAAGATGCTGGAAGTAGCAAAAAGGGAAGTGGGTGGAAGAGTTGCCCAATGTGCTTTGGGCATATCGGACTACGTTGAGAAGATCAAATGGGGAGTCTCTTTTTGCCATAGCTTATGGCACTGAAGTAGTTATCCCACTGGAAGTTGGCATCTCTGGAATTAGAACCGAGGGAGTGGAAGATGGGTCCAATGAGGCATTCTTAGCCCGAGATCTGGATCTATTAGAAGAAAGAAGGAAGAGAGCAGCAATTCAGTTGGGGGCATACCAGCAGCAGCTTGTTAGGGCTTACAATAAAAGGGTCAACCCAAGAGAGTTCAAAGCTGGGGACCTCGTCTTGAGGAAAGTTTTCGGCAACAAGAAGAATCTTAGAGAGGGCAAGCTTGGCCTAAACTGAGAGGGGCCTTACAGAATCATCTCGGTTGTCGGCAGTGGGGCATATCAACTTGAAGACACTGATGGCAAAGAGTTGCCAAGACCCTAGAACACTTGCAATCTGAAATTTTTTTATCATTAGTTTTTTGTTTTTCGAAGTTTATGTCATAATTTTATTAGCTGAAGTAATAATAAAATGCTAGTTTGATTTTTATGAATTTGAAATTTGTGCGATGGGACTGATCAGTCCTATGACGATGTTTCCAAATGAAACATGATGAATAACTTAGACTTATTATATAACAGAGTTGAATTATACTTGCATATAATAGAGTTGAACTATGTTGGCGATATTTTTGAATGAAACATGACGAATAACTTAGACTTATTATATGACAGAGTTGAATTATACTTGCATATAATAAAGTTGAACTAAGTTGGTGATTTTTCTGAATGAAACATGACGAATAACTTAGACTTATTATATCCCAGAGTTGAATTATACTTTCATATAATAGAGTTGAACTAAGTTGGTGATGTTTCTGAATGAAACATGACGAATAACTTAGAATTATTATATGGCAGAGTTGAATTATACTTGTATATAATAGAGTTGAACAAAGTTGAATTAACCTTGACTTGCCATGTCGGCAGAGCTAAACTCAGAATGGAACTAAGCTCGTTTCAGTTAGATTAACAGAGAAACCAAGGTTGAACACCTCGGCTAGTCTTTGTTTGAATCTGACTTCGGCGAAAGACCATAAACACATAATGTGAACTTAAGTGGAATTTAGGCTTACATTAGGGAGCAGAGAGTAGGGATGATAAATAAACTTAAGAGCTTTGGACTTGTTGAAATTTTTAGAAAAGTTTACAAGTTGACGATTAGCCAAGGTAATGATGAAAGATGTGTCTGAGATACATATTACTCGAGATGACCAACTAGGTTGTCAAGCTTGGAAAGGTTGGAAGGGTGAAGTCTTGATAGAAGACAGCAAGTGGAAGTACAGAAGCAATACTTGACTGAATAAGCTTAAGAAACAACACTTGTAAAAATATTTCGAAATATTTTTAAATGTTATTCCAATTGTTGGCTCAGACAAACATTCAAGGTTTATATCCAAGGTACTCTACCCCGAAGTGATTACACAGTCAAGGTGTACTTTGAAGAAATGCAAAAATATTCTAAGTATGGAAACGTGCATAGAAGGAAAGCAATAAGCATACATGAAACAAAGCATTCAACACTTAGGAAAGAAGGAAGAAGGTATGCATGCATTCAAAGAGAACTTGTTCAGTTACAAATGAAAACCAACATTGTTCAAAACAAAATGGAAGATTACAGTTCAAAGTAAAGTTCAATGTAAAGAAAAAAAAATCCTAAGTGTTAGAGAGATGGGCATTGATCTTAGAATGCTCAACCTCGGCTGTTGGCATTGTGCCGACCTCGGTTGGCAATGTGGCTTCCTTTTCCGCCACTATCCCGGTGTCAATTTCCAACAAGGTCTGGTCCAAGCTCTTCTCGGCTGCCTAGACCTCGGTTTCAGAAGTTGTTTGTTTGGGAGAGGCACTCTTGGATACCAAGTCTTCCTCTTCATCATAAGTTAAGTCCAGGACTTGATCATTCAATGTTGGAGAGTTGGCCCCAACAGTGACCTCCTTCTCTTCTTCGGCATCCTCTGCGTCGGTTTCCTCCTCGTCAGCCTCACCGTCTAACTCTTTGGGAGTCGGAGGGAAAGACACTTAGAGTTTATTGATATCTTGGAGGTCGAAGTCCATAGGGGCAAATAATTTGTTGAGAGCAGCAGTCCAGCCAAGGTAGAAACCTCGGTTACAGGCTTGGTTGACTTGTTCTTTATATGCATTTTTCTTGTCAGCCGTCTTGATCTCAGCCTCTTTTGTAGCCAGGGCTTCTTGGAGCTCCGCCTTGACCTCGGCAGTTTTGGCCTCGGCGTCCTTGATCTCGGACTTAAGTACCTCAACCACAGCCTCGGCCACCTCAATTTTTCTGCCTGGTCTTGGTCTTGTTTGGCTGCCTTGGTTTGATCTAACAATACTTTGATCTTGGCCTCAGTGTTATTTAGAGAAGAGAGGAAGCCAGCAGCTTCCTGGGTATTGTGCACTAACTCTTGTTTGAAAGCCTTGGCTTTCTTGGCAAAAGAATGGGCGTACTGGATGGCCTGCAAGGAAACAAGCAAATTAGTAAAATTTCAAAGTGTTGAGCGTTTGCAAGAAAACAAAAACGATACAAGTATCGGGTACTTACAAGAATTGAATGCTGCATTATTAATGTGAAATTTTTATATTCATTAATCTCGGCTATACGATTGAGATCAGTTGGAAGTAACATGGCTGTCGAGAGAGCGGTGCCGAACTCAATGCTGTCGATGGCACTATCACCAGCCTTCATTGGCTTGTCACTAATGATGATAACAGGGGCCTAGGGTTCATCGACTTTGAAGGCACTTGGGCTGGCTGTGGCTTTGGACCTCGGCTTCTTTGACCGAGCAGTACTGGATGGCTCGGCCTCAGCAGGCCTCTTCTCGACAGTGGAGGCACTCTTCTCAACCTCTGCCAATCTCAAAATCGTCACGGTGTCTTCAGTGTCAATTTGGGTGACAGAGGCTTTTGCCTTAGCCCTCTTCACCCTTTGTGGTTTAGGCTGGGTTTGGGATTGAAATGGAGAGGATTGAACAGTAGCCACTCTTGGCAGGTCGGCTAGGAGGTCTTCTACAATGGCTTTGCTATGGCCCATGTCGTCGGCTGTTGCAGTAATGGTGACTCTTATGCTGAAGTAGATTGCAGGAAGGGCAATTGGGGGATTGGCTGGATCGTAAGTCGACACCTCAGAATCTCGGTGTTTGCGGCTACAAGTTTTATCGGCTGGTGCGTTTGCTGGGGCACGATGTCGGAGTCAGCGTTAGCATCGGCGTCGGCGCTAGGGTATCGGGACAAGTTGGGGGGCAAAGGTGGATGATAGCTCAACTAGATCTGAAGAAGAGGTTTGGTCTGGCCTTGGTGAGGAAGCAACTGGTGGAGTTGATGTAGATGGGGGAGTCTTGCTTTGACAGGACACATCGAGCAAAGTAGACTTATAGGTAATTAAGTAGCAAGGGGACCTTGCGCTTATTGATATCCAAACCTAGAAGCCTTTTCAGATAAGGGTTGAGAAAGAAAGTTTGTCGAAAATCCTTTACTAGCTGGGGAAGAGCTGCAAAAGAGAACAAGAAGAAAAACATTCAAAAACAGATATAAGTTGACAAGTCCTAGCAAAAATAAGATTAAGAGGATGACTTAGTTCTTACCATCACTCTCTTTAAACACTGATCGGCGTAGGAGGAAGAAATGAAGATCATCATCACGAGCTCCCAATTGCCTGAGATGATTAGGTTAATCATCTCCAATACCCTTGTTGGACTCTAGGGGTCGGCTATGATTTTGTAGGCAGTAGATCTGGGCTTGAGGTAATAAATGTAGCCTTTTTCAGACTTTAGGCCACACATGGTATACCAAAATTGGATGTCGGCTAATGTTATCCTAGCTTGTTCTCGGTGGGCTAGGGAAATTATACCATTAATAACCCTATAGGAATTGATGGCTAGCTATATAGGGTTGAGTTTGTAGTAGTGGAGGACTTCCCTAAAGAGAATGTCTAAAGGAAACCGAAGTCCACACTCAATGAATGCAACAATGGGAAAAGACATGGAGTCTCTATCAGGTATGACGGAGTCCTCCCCAGCTAACCTGATCTGAATGTCGGCTGTGATAGAGAACTCTCTCCTAAAGCACTCAAGTTTTTCTGGGGTGTTTACTCTCCACCTAAACATACCCATGTTGTCGGCTTAAATGAAGACTGGTGCAAGATTTCAGAAAAGAATGATTGGTATGGGTTTAAAGACCTCGGCTAAACCCTTAAACAGGTACTGGAACAAGGAATTTTGAAGATCTAAGGGGAATTTGTTTCAGTTTTCCTAAAGAATGTGATTTCTATCAAATCCCAAACCTAAGTCTATAATACGAACAAGAATCAAAGGCAAGAATCTGGAAAACAAGTCAAAGAGAAACAGAAAAGAACATGATTCAGAATCAAGAAAGCAATAGAAATTCAAGAAACACTGAGTAGGTGTGTACAGATGTGCAAAAGTCAAGAGCGGTGGCAAATTATTAAAGTATCAAATTTATGAACACTACGTACGTGTGTGCAAGAACCACGAACAGTGTGTATAGACACAAGGATAAATTGAAAAGTACAAATCATAGACAAGCATGGGATTCAAAGCACAACGAAGATTCAAGAACAAAAAATGACGACCAAAACATAAAGCTGGAAACAGAATACAACACATGCAGAGCAGACATATGGAATTCATGAAAATAAAACAATGGACGACTGGAATTGAAAGAAATTATGAACTCACCGATTGGGGCCAAAATTACTTTCACTGATGTGAGGTTCACCAGAGTCAGACGACTTGAATGACTGGAAACAAACAAACGAGGAGCTTACTGGAGGAGGTGAACGGAGCAGTTACAGTGCTCAAAGAAATAACAATGAAGGTTTGGGAATGTTTAGAGAGACAGTTTGAGAGACGAGGGAAATTGTGAATCGCAAAAATGAAAAGACAGAAAGAGAAGAAAGAGTTTTGTTAAATATACAAAAAGGCGACAAAACATAATGAGGCGCCTTGGACGACATACTTGTCAAGCGGCGTATGTAGAAGCGATGCGACCTAATGGCGCGTGTCAGGTACAAACCAATGAGAAATGGATGCATGGAGGAAACGGTTGGGACGGCTGTGGTGATAGCTCATGCGTAGTTAGCACTTTTGGGATTCTTGAAATAACTATACCATAACATCGGCTAGAGGAGGGATCTCGATTAAGATATTTAAAGAACTTGACTCTTGGTTCTTGATCCTTGATAAAGATAGACAGTTGAGTCCTGGGGACTTGAAATCGACAAGTCATGATCTCGATCGAAAGAAAGAATGAATTCTAGCCAACATAATATATAAACAAACGATGTAGGTTCCATCACCTCAGGTTGTTAAGGTAATAGAACCTAGGGGACAGTTGTGGGGACATATTTTGTGAATGACAAAGCGTGGCTAAGGTGACGCCGAAGTGTCAGCCGAGGTGCCACGTGGCTTGGTCATGCATCGAGATGATCTTGGCTAAGCCAAGGTTATCTGTGGAGATACCGGATTCTGAGATGAGCGGATAAAGGGCAAGAGTCCTACAACAAGGGAGGGTCTCAATTAGGATAAGGATAAGGCTCATGAAGAGTTTGTCTCTATCTAGCTGAAAGTCTAAGATGAGCATTATGCCTGAGTCCACTACAGTGAGGCTTCTACAGGGATCAAGTCAGTGTTGGCTATAAAAGCAGGGCACCCTCGTGGGTCTCAGAGAGGTATGGTATACTGTAAGTAGTATGTTCTTTCTTGTGAGTTAAGCATAGTTTGTTATCTTTGAGAGATATTTGATTACTGACTTGAGCGTCAGAGTGCCCCCAGGTAGACAAACTACTGCCGGATTCTTATCTTTCTGTGACAGGTTGTTCGAGTTTAATCTATTCTATCGGTGCTCTCCACCTGAGTGCTCTCCAGCTGAGTTCCCCGTTTGGTTATGTGGTCAAAAATCAACATCCACATGTTTGTTGATGTGTTCTCTCATACACTTCCAAACAAATCTCCAACTAAAAGAAGTAAATTTTTCTCTCTCTTCTTGTTCTTGCTACTGTACAGATCAAAGATGTCCTTGGAAAAAAAAATTACAATGAAGTGGGTTTTGGGTGTCTATGTTTTTGACAAATGCTGGAGTTCAAATGGGGCAAGTCATTTGCAAGTGACAATGATACATACATGGATTGCTCTGTTTTTATATCTAACTCTGGAGGCTTAAGAGAGTTGGAATGTGATAAAGATGAAGGTCTGGTTTTGGAGGTAGAGCAACAACCCTAAAGAGAATTACTTGAATTTGATCATGGAAGATGTGAGTGTTGATTTTTAACCACACAATCAAATGAGGAACTCAACTGGAGAATACTGGCAGAATAGATTAAGCCCAATAACCTGCACAAGAAGATGAGAATCCGGCGGTGGTTCGTCCACCCGGGGGCACTCTGACGATCAAGTTAGTAATCAATATCTCTCAAAGATAGCAAATTGTGCTTAAACTCACAAGAAAGAACTTTTCTCAGACCCACGAGGGTGCCCTGCCTTTATAACCAGCAGTGACTTGATCCCTTTAAAAGCCTCACTTCCATGGACTTAGGCTCAATGCTTATCCTGGACCCTTATCTAGATAGAGATAAACTCTTCTTGAGCCTTATCTTTATCCAGAGTGGGATCCTCCCCTGTTCTAGGACTCTTGTCCCTTATCTACTTATTTCAGATTTCGGTATCTCCGCAGATAACCTTGGCCTAGTCGAGATCACCTCAGCAACATAGCAAAGCCACGTGGCACCTTGATTGATACTTCGGCATCACCTTAGTCACGTGTTGTCATTCAAAAATACTTCCCCATAACTGCCTCCTAGGTTCTATTACCTCGGCAAACTGAGGTGATGGAGCCTACATCGTTTGTCCGCAGTTCATGTCGGCTAAAAATTTGTTTTTCTCCTTGACTGAGATCATCTCTCGTCGGCTTCATACAACCAGGACTTAGCTATCCACTCTCCCAAAAACCATGAATCAAGTTCCTCAAGCATCTCAACCGAGATCGCTCATCTAGCCGAGGTTATTGCCTCATTACCTCAACAATTTCAAGAGTTTTAACTGTGCATGAGCTGTCATGCACAGTTGCTTCAACCGTTTCCTCCGCGTGACCCCTTCTCATTGATTCATACCTGACACATGCTACCAGGTCACGACGTTTCTGTCTATTCCGCCTGACAAACATGTCGTCCAAGGCTAATTCATTATGGTTTGCCACCTTTTCATTTTTTTGATGAAAGTCTTTCTCTCTCTCTCTCTCTCTCTCTCTTTGTGTGTCTCTTCACTTTTGCAATTTCAATTTCCCTCTTTTGCTCAAGATTTTCTCTTTCTACCTTTCCAAAAACCTCTATTGTTATGCTTTCTAGTTTTCTGCCACAACTGCATTTATCTCCCCTGACGAGTTTTTATTGTCTGGTCCTAGTCGTCATCACCGTCTGACTCCGACGAATATTGCTCTGGTGTTGTTTCCTTGGCTTTATCTGGTCAGTTCTCTAATCTCTTCAGCTCTTCTTTCAGTTTTTTCACTATTCTTGAGTGTGATATTGTTATGAATCAATTTGTATGTCTCTTGCTGCTTGAATTCTTTATTCATCTCCTGTTTTCAATTGCCATTTTTAGATATTGCAAATCAGTTCTGGTTTTTGAGTCCATTTTACTATTCTTCGTTAAGCCTTCTACTGTATCTGTGTGTTGCCATTTGAATCTGTGTTATTTCCAAACACTGCCTTGGATTTATTTGTCAAGTGCCATGATTCGAGCCAGTATGCACACACCTACTCAATGTTTATGATTTTGTAACTTTCTATGTTCTTGAATCCCTGTTGCTTTCTTAGTTCTGAATCATGCTCATTCTCTTGCTTGTTTCCAGATCCATGCCTCTGATTCTTGTTCATTTTTGTAGAATTTAGGTTTGGAGTTTGCTAGAAATTTTTACAATTTAGGAAAATTGAAATGAAATCCTCTCCCTGATCTTTAAAAGCCCTCACCCTAGTGCCTTCTAGGGTTTAGCCGAGGTCTTTAGACCCATACCAGTTTCTTTTTTCTGAAATCTAGCACAAAAAAATTAAAGCCGAGATCATGGATATGTTTAGGTAGAGGGTAGATACCTCGACCAAATTAGAGTACTTTCACCAAGAGTTCGCCATTCCAGCCGACGTTCAAATCAGGCTGGTTGGGGAGGAGGACTCTATTATGCCTGATGGAAACTCCATGTCTTTCCCCGTAGTTGCCTTCATTGAGTGTGGACTCTGATTCTCTCAAGACACACTCTTTAGGGAAGTCCTTCACTACTACAAACTTAACCCCATGCAGCTAGCCATTAACTCATATAGGGTTATCAATGGCATAATCGAACTAGCTCCCCGAGAAAATGCTAGGATTACATTAGTCGATATCCAATTTTGCTACACCATGTGTGGCCTTAAGTCTGACAAAGGTCACATATACTACCTTAAGCCCAGATCTACTGCATTCAAACTTATAGCTGACCTCCTAGACTCTAACAAGGGTGCTGGAGATGACTACTTGATCGTCTCAGGCAACTGGGAATTTGCACCTGATGATAATCTTCATCTCTTCCCCCTACGCTGAGAGAAGATGAAGGTAAGAACTAAGTGTAACTTTTGTGTTTCTGCTAAGACTTTGTCACTTTATTTTTCTTATCTATACTGATGTCTACTCTTTGCTCTTGCTGCTCTCCCTTAACCATCAAAAGACTTCTGTCAAACCTTCTTCCCCAGCAAAGATCTGAAAAGGCTATTGGGCTTGCTGATTGAGAAATGCAAAGCCCCTTTGCTGCTCAATTACATACTAACATACAAGTTTACTTTGCCCGACGTCCCTAGGCAAAGCAAGACTCCTCTATCTGCCTCAATGCCACAAGTCACTTCATCACCAAGGCCAGATTAGGCCTCCACATCTGATCCTATAGACCAACCATTAACTTTTGTCCCCCAGTTAATTCCTCTAGCCCAGCACTAGCGCCGAAGTCGAGCTTCTGCCAGCAGAACTAGAAGTAGAAGACACCGAGGTCTTGAGTTCTCGGAGACCGACCCCTCATTCTAGCAATTCGTTTTGGTACCAAGGTTACTGTTGCTACGACAACTAACGAGATAGGTTATAAACCCGCCGTTGTTGAAGACCTTCTTGCCAATATCCCTGGAGTTGTAATTGTTCAGTCTTCATCTTCTCCATCCTAATCCAAGCCAAAGCCAAAAAGAATGAAAAAAGCCAAGGTCAAGGCCACAGTGACTCAAATTGACTCTACGGACACTGTGTCGATCTCCAAGTTAGCCAAGATCGAGAATAACTCTACTGCAGCTGAGAAGAGGCCAGCAAAGGCCACAACACCTGATGCCCCACCACCGAAGAGGCCGAGGTACGATCGCCCATAGCGTAGCAGCAGCTTCCCCCGCAATAAGATCTGGGCGCCCGAGGTCATAGTCAGAGACCGACCATTGACAGCCAGCGACAGCACCATCGAGAACGTTAGTCAACAGCCATGCTCCTTCCAATAGACATGAATCATATGGCTGATCTCCATGAGTATGAGAACTTCAGCCTAATGATACAACACTCAGTCTTGGTAAGTTTCCTATTTTACTTTTTAATGCTTTCCAACACTTAGTCAGACTTTAACTAATCTGTTTCATTCTTTATAGGCCATCCAGCATGCACATTCCTATGCGGTCAAGACCGAGATGACAAGGAAGGAGTTGGTAAAAAAAACTCATGAAGTAGCCAACCTCCTTTCTTCCCTCAACCAAGCCGATGTCAGCAACCGCCATCTGATGGATAAGGCCAAAGTTGCCAAGGCTGCTTAAGAAAAAGTCGAGGCTAAAGCCGAAGCTGCGAAGGCCACTACTGAAGCCGCCAAGGCTGATGTTGAGGCTGCCAGAGCTAGGGTGGTGGAGTTTGAGGCTGAATTCAAAGAGGCCATTGAATTGAAGAAAGCCGAGGTCAAGGTGGCCAACGAAAAGGCTTTTAAAGAAGGCCAAGCTGCCGTCCACGATCAGTACAAAGAACAAGTCAATCTGGCTTGCAACTGAGGTTATTACCTCAGCTGGATGGCAGCGCCTAATAAGTTTTCTGTTCTAATGGACTCCCCCCTTCAAGATATTAACCAACTCCAAGTTCTTTTCCTTCAAGCTCCCAAAGGATCGGATAACGAGACCGAGGAGGAGGATGCCGAGGTTGATGATCATGAAGAGGAAGAGGTTGTTGCTGGGGCCAAGTCCTTCATTCTAAATGAGCAAGTCTTAGACTTGACTCAAAATGAGGAGGAAGATGAGGTTCCTAAAAGTGCCACTCCCGAGAAGACCATCTTTGAAGTCGAGATCCAGGCCGCCGAGAAGAGCCTTGACCAGACTATTCTCGAGATTGACGCCGAGATTGAAGCTGAGAACAGTGCAGAGAAGACTACCCAGCTGTCTACTGAGGCCGAAGCATCGTCAACTGCCGAAACAAAATAGTCTACTTAGAATTTTTTCCTTACTTTGAACTATTATTCTTTCAGCTGTATCTTCATTTTGTTTGAACAATTTTAAGTTTCAATTTGGCTAATGTGCCTTCTTTTGTATCCAAAGAAGCTGTCTTTTTGCTAGGCCGAAGTGCCTTTTTGCGTTTGAACAAGTTCCATCTTCTGAATGCAAGTCTTATATTTCCTTTTAAGTGCTGAATGTTTTTCTTCATGTATGCTTACTGTTTTTCTTCTATGTCTTGTATGTTTTCATACTTAGAATATTATTGTACTTCTACAACTTTCTTGTATGATCATTTCGAGTTTGGAACACCTCAGACATATATCATCTCGGATACACTTTACCTCAGGTGCACCCTTAGTTGGTCACCTCACCTCGGAGTTTCACCTTTTACTGTGATCTCGACCAACGGGCACTTTATAAAATTTTCTCTGGGTAACTTTCAACAAGTGTTATCAAAACTTTACCTTTTCAGTCTTGACAACTGTTTGGTTACCTCGGGAAACAAATACCTCGGATATCCCCTTATCTGGTTACCTCAACTAACTCTAACTTGTGAATTTCTCAAAAATTTCCACAACTGTCAAGCCTATTCCTCATTCGTGCTTCCTGCCCCCTAATGTGAACTTAAGTACCACTTATTTTCACATTAAGCATGCAACCCCAATTCTAGCTGAGGTTTGATTCAAACAAAGATTAGCCGAGATTTTCTACCTTGGTTTCTCCGTTAATCTAATTAGATCAAACTTAGTTCAACTCTATCATATGGAAAGTATAATTCAACTTTATCATATGATAAGTTTTAAGTTATTTATCAGGTTTCAATCAGAAACATCTCAAACTTAATTCAACTTTATCGTATGGCAAGTATAATTCGACTCTACCATATGATAATTCTAAATCATGTTTTAATCGGAAATATCGCCAACTTAGTTCAACTCTATCGTATGGCAAGTATAATTCTGCTCTACCATATGATAAATCTAAGTTATTCGTCATGTTTCAATCGGAAACATCGTCAACTTAGTTTAACTCTATCGTATGGCAAGTATAATTCAACTCTACCATATGATAAGTCTAAGTTATTCGTCATGTTTCAATCGAAAATATCACCAACTTAGTTCAACTCTATCGTATGACAAGTATAATTCAACTCTACCATACGATAAGTCTGAGTTATTCATCATGTTTTAATTGGAAACATCTTCATAGGACTGTTCAGTCCTATTGCACAAATTTGAACAATTTATTTGTGAGAACAAAATCGAAGTAGCACTTTATCAGAACTTCGGCTAATAAAATCATGACATAAATCTCAAAAAACAAAAACTAAATAGAAAAACTTCAGATTGCAAGTGTTCCAAGGTCTTGGCAACTCTTTGCCATCAGTGTCTTTAAGCCGATATGCCCTATTTTCGGTAACTGAGATGATTCTATAAGGCCCCTCCCAGTTTGAGCCAAGTTTGCCCTCTCTAGGATCCTTCTTGTTACTGACAACTTTTCTCAGGACAAGGTCCCTAACCTTAAACTCTCTTGGGTTGACTTTCTTGTTGTAAGCCCTAGCAAGCTGTTGTTGGTATGCCTCTAGCCGAATTGCTGCTCTTTCTCTTCTTTCTTCCAACAGATCAAGATCTCGGGCCAAGAATACCTCGTTGGTCCTATCCTCCACTCTCTGTATTCTGATTCCAGGGATGCCGACGTCCAGTGGGATGATTGTTTCAATGCCATAAGCCATGGCAAAAGGAGATTCCCTTATTGATCTTCTCGGCATAGTCTGGTATGCCCACAGTATATTTGGGCAATTCTTCCACCAATTTTCCCTTGGTTGCTTCCAGCATCTTCTTGATCCCATCCAAGATGGTCTTGTTGGATGCTTCTACCTGTCCACAACTCTGGGGAAAACTAGAAGTAGAGTAATAGTTTTTAATCTTGTACTTTGAAGCTCTTGATTAGCTTATTATCAAACTCGGTGCCATTATTTGCTACAATGGCTCTTGGAATCCCAAACCTAGTAATGATATTCTTCCAAATGAAGTTCTTTACATCAATAACCTAAATCTCTGCGAGGGGTTCAGCCTCTATCCACTTTGTGAAGTAGTCTGTGGCTACTAACAAGAACTTTCTCTGTCCAGTTGCCTGGGGCAGTTGTCCCACTAGGTCCATGCCCCACTGGGCAAATGGCCAAGGACTGGACACTGGGTTCAGATATGCTGCTGGCTGATGTATCAAAGATGCAAACCTTTGACACTTCTCACATTTCCTCACAAAGGCTTCAGTATCCTTCTGTATGTTAGGCCACTAGTATTCCTGAGTTATGGCCCTATGAGCAATTGATCTGCCCCCAACATGGCTTCCGCATATACCTTCGTGGATTTCGTATAGGAAGTTCTCTACCTAGGATGGGTGCACATATCTCAAAAGGGGCCCAATGAAGGATCTTCTATAAAGATGGCCTTCTGTTGTTAGGCTGAACTTGGCTGACTTCAATCTGGTCTTGTGCTCCTCTTTTTGGTCATCTGGCAGCTTGTCATCCCTAAGGAACATCACTATTGCATCCATCCAGCTTGGACCCATTTCCACGCACATTGCCTCATATTCTATTATCAGAGGCTCCACACTTGGTCCCGTCAAATAATTAACCATGATTGTCCTTGGCCCCCTTGATTTAATTGCACTAGCCAGATTGGCCAAGGCATTGGCATAGTTGTTATCATCTCGGCTAACCTGCTGTAGCCAACAATCCTAGAATAGTGTGAGTAGTCTGACAATCTCTTTGACATAGGCTATCATCCATTCATCTCAGGCTGCATCCTCGTCCGTTGCTTGATTCACAATAAACTGGGAGTCATAGAAGACTACCACTTCATCGACTTCCATTGGTGCTGCTAGCTTTGGTCCAACAATTAGTGTCTCGTACTTTGCTTCATTGTTTGAGGTCTTAAATCCTAAACGGATTAATTTCTCTATCATTCGACCCTCTGGTGATACCAAAACCACTTCTGCACTCGTTCCTTGACGGTTTGAACTAGCAGGCGAAAAGAGTCGCCGATGTAGATGTCGCAGGGTTTTGGTTTCTCTTCCTTCTTCTGTGCTGCTGGTACGGGTTCTTTGGCCCCAGTTAGGTTTCCTCTAGTTCTCCTGGACAACCTTAGCTTCAACTCACCGAAGCCTGACGTGGGATGACACCAAGGGTAAACTCGACTACAAAGTCAGCCAAACCCTGGCCCTTGATTGCTGTTCTAGGCCTAAATTCCAAGTTATATTGGCCCAGCACCACTGCCCATCTGGCTATTCTGCTTGTGAGATCTCCATGCTGCAACAAGGACTTCAAGAAATGCTCAGTTAGTACCACAATCTTGTGGGCTTGAAAGTAGTGATTCAACTTTTTGGAAGCCATTACCAGGGCTAATGCCAGTTTCTCCAGGGGCAAGCACTTGGTTTCTGCACTTGCTAGGGTTTTACTCACATAGTATACCGCCTTTTGTTCTCCCTCCTTTTGTCAGATTACCACCGCGCTTACTGCGGGTTCTGAAACTGCCAAGTATAGAAACAATTTTTCTCCAAGTATTGAATTTGACAGAACTGGAGCTATTGTCAGGTACTTTTTCAAGTCGGCCAAGGCGACTTTGTACTCTTCTATCCATAAAAAATATGTGGCCTTCTTTAACAAACTAAAAAATGGTTTACACTTATCTAAACTTCGGTTAATGAAGCTGTTTAGGGTTGCTGCCTTGTCGGTCAAAATCTGGACCTATTTGGCTGACGTCGGGCTCTTCAAGGCAAGGATGGCCTTGACTTGATCTAGACTTGCCTCAATGCCCTTCTGGTGACCAAGTATCCCAAGAACTTACCAGATCCGACTCCAAATGCGCATTTCAAAGCATTACGTCAAAGCCGATATGTTCTTAGGATATCAAAAACTGCCTTTAAATCAGCCAGATGGTTCTTAGGCTCCTTGGTCTTCACGACCATGTCATCAATGTAGACTTCTACTGTCTTCCCAATTAGATGCTTAAACATCTTGGTCACTAACCGTTGGTAGGTTGCTCCTGTATTTTTTAACCCGAAAGGCATCACTCTGTAACAATAGAGTCCTTTTGGGGTGATGAATGTCGCCTTCTCTTCATCTGGGACATACATTGCTATCTGATGGTAACCTTTGTATGCATCCAAGAAACTCATCCGTCTATGCTTTGAAGTGGAATCAACTAACTGATCAATCTTAGGTAGTGGGAAACTGTCTTTGGGGCAAGCCTTATTCAGGCTGGTGAAGTCCACACAAACCCTCTACTTGCCGTTCTTCTTTTTCACTACCACTGTGTTGGACAACCAGGTTGAATAGTGTACTTCTCGAATGGCCTGGGCTTCCAGCAGCTTGTCCACTTCCTCTTCAACTATCTTCACATGTAGCAATGTCCTCCTTCTTGATCGCTGGATGATAGGTTTTGTCGACTTGTCTACATTGAGCCTATGGTAGGTGGCCCCGAGGTCGATGCTTGGCATCGCATAGGGCGTCCGGGCAAGCACTTTTTTGTTTGCTCGCAAGAAAGCCTCCAACTCCCATTCCTTCTCCTTGGCTAAGCCTGAGTTGAGAAGAAAGAAGCGCTCTCCATCATCTTCTTGGTTCAGAACCTTCTTCAAAGCTTCTTCACTCTTGTCGGCTGGTTCTTTGCCGACATCATCTAGGACCTCCATATCCTCATCTTCAATTTCCACTGTCTCTGCCTCTCGCACATTACAGGTGGACTTCATTGCTGCCATAGGGAAATTTTTTGCCTACACCTGATCCCCTCTGACCTCTTTAATCCCATGTTCAGTTGGGAATCGCAATAGCTGGTACAATATTGAGGGAACAACCTTCATTGCATGCAATCACGATCTTTCCAAGATAACATTGTAAGGAGAGGGGGTGTCAATCACTGTAAACTCCATGCTTACCTCTTTCGTGCTTACTTGCACCTCCAAATTTGTGGCTCCTAGAGGCCACGTCGGCGTTCCGTTGAATCTAATCATTGGGCTGTTGGACTGCTCCAGATCTGGGTGAAGGCCAAGTTTCTTACAACACCTAACATACATGATGTCACAATAACTGCTTTGATAAACTAGAATGCACCTCACTCGGCACTCCCCAATTTTCAGCGTTATCACCAGGGTATCGTTGTGCGGATATTGCACCAAATCTAGGTCTGCCTCAGTAAAAGAAACCATTGAGCCCTGGTACTCATTTGTCCTAGGCTTCTTTTGCTGGACCTAATACACATGTTGTAGGTGTCTCACTCTCTGAGTCTTCCCTCGTACATCATTCTCATTGACCTTCGAATGAATCACATTGATCACCCCAAAGTCCATCTGCTTGCTGCGGTGGCGGTGGTGGAGGTGGTGCTGCCAGTGCTTGGGGTAGCCTTGCTTGCTCTTCCCTTGTCCTGGCCTCATCTACCAGGTCTCTTGGGTGACCCTGTCTGACCAAATCCTCTAGGTGTGTCTTTAGAGCCCTGCATCCTTGAGTCAAGTGCCCATTTTTATTATGGTAAGCACAATGCTTCCCAAGGCTTTTTCCCATGAACTTACCAGGGATCTTCTCTGGCGCTTTGTAATACGGTTGGTTCCTGATCTTTTCTAGAACTTTGTAGACCGGAATCCTAAATATAGTGGTGACTGCCTGTGCAGCCCTCAACCCTGTTTCCTGTATGTTAAAGCCAGTGTTACATTGGCCTCGCTTCGGTGAGCCGTTTCTCTTCTCCTGCTTTGGTGTCTTCATTCCTAGCGTATCTTCTTCTGCTCTAGTATACTTCTCAATCCATGCTATAAGCTCTTCTATACTCTTTGGTAAAGTTTTTGCTAACGATTTTTGAAACGGGCATTCATCCTTCAGGCCATTTTTGAAAGATACGACTACAAGCTCCTGGTTACATGTCGATATCCGGTTGAACACCTCGTAATACCTTTCGGCATAAGCCTTGAGGCTTTAACCCGCGCTAATGTTCAGAGCCAACAAGGAGTCTACCCATAGTGGTTGTAACTTGTTCGTAACAAACCTGGCCACAAACATCTCGGCCAGGCCTTCCTAACTCTTCACAGTTCCTTTCGACAACTTATGGAACCAATTTGATGTGATTTTCCCAAAGGATGAGGGGAACACCTTACATAGCAACTGCTTGTTTCCGCTATACAAAATCATCGAATTCAAATATAAGCCAACATGAAAGTTCAGATCAGACTTACCGTCGTGAATCTGGAACCTCAGCATATGGAACCTCTTTGGGGATTCAAACATATTCAAGTTCACTAAGAATGGGATTCTCAGCTTGACGGGGGATGTGACCTCTGCGTTCTACCGCTTCTTCTCGAGGTAGTCCTTTAAATCCTCCTTTGTTTGACCAGGAGCTCGATTATCAACAGATTTCAACCTTTTTGGTGCGTTGCTCTCGGTATCGTTATGTGTCCTTTATAATTTCTCTTTATTCATCGTGTCAAAACATGGGCCATTTCCTTAGATATGTCAGGGCTCTTTGACATAAGTGTACCTGGTACGAGGCGTCTTCTGCGATTCACCTCTTATCGACTTTGCTCGCCCGACATCCCATGACGGTCGATGTGAGCACTCTTTTTCCTTGTTATGCTATGAGACTGTTGGGATTATTTTCTACCCCTTTCTCTGGGCATCAGTCTTGGCTGCTGGCATCGACGTGTGCTGCAACGAGAATGTTAGTTACATCACATTATTCTGCATCATGAAGTTAACAACCGATTGTAGGTCTGCCAACTTGTTTGCCATTCCTTTCATCTTGTTATCCCTCCTCAGGCATCTATCATTCCATACCTGGAGGTCGCTTTCATTGTAATACTCATCTCGGCCTGATTTTTTTGGGACGTTACTTTCTTTGCCGACGTCCTTCTGCACAAGATTCGGATCCTGTACTCCTTCATCGTGGTTTTCCACCCCAACATTAAAGTCTGCATGTTCACTATTCTCACTATGGATGTCATCCCTAATCTTTTCTTCCTGCTTATCGTTGGCCAACTATTCTCCTTAAGTTCCCACAGACAGTGCCAAATTGTGGGTGTTGACTTTTAACTATACAACTAAACGGGAACTCAGCTGGAAAGCACTGGCAGAATAGATTAAGCGTAACAACCTGCACAAGAATAAGAATATGAGAATCCGGCGGTGATTCGTCCACCCAAGGACACTCCGACGATCAAGTCAGTAATCAATATCTCTTAAAGATAGCACATTGTGCTTAAACTCACAAATAAGAATTTTCCTTAGACCCACGAGGGTGCCCTACCTTTATAACTAGCAGTGACCTGATCCCTTTAAAAGTCTCACTTCCATGGACTCAGGCTTAGTGCTCATCCTATACCCTTATCTATCTCGGATTCTGGTATCTTCGTAGATAACCTCTGCCTAACCGAGATCACCTTAGCAACATAACCAGGCCACGTGGCACTTTGGCTAATACTTCGGCATCACCTTATCATTCAAAAATACTTCCCTACAGAAGATTTATGTTCTAGTACCAAACAAGATTCATTGAAATTCATTCTCAACATTTGGAGTTGTTTATTGGTCGTGATGGTTGTGGGTTGATTCCAGTTAAAATGTTCGATTCAATAACCGAAAAAAAATCAAAGTAGTTTATGAAATGTTGAATGCAAATTGTGAGAAGTTTTGGTTGAAGTGAAGTAAGAAGTGATTTTGGGGGCGACGCAGTCGTTCGTTAATCTCGGTCGACGTTGCTGTCACTCCGTTTTTCCATTTCTTTGCTTTTGCCATTGTGGAGAAGTGGTTTGGAAATACTCTTCTGATCTTGGGGGACGCTCGTGATCCTCTACTAGTCACCTAAAAAGGAATAAACACTCTGGTTGGGGGTGCCGAAATTAGCACTCCGACGGGCAAGTCAGTCTCTACACTCAGGATTACTTGTATTATAAGTTAAGCATAATGGTTCTTACATACCTTTCTCAAACTGAAGATCCTGTATTTATAGTATTCTCTTTGGGCCTTAGGGCCTGGCCCTACCCTGATCATTTACATGTACTTCGACTCAGCCTTTGTTCTACTGGTAGGAATGCCAGCTATTTTATTCAGCTCTTCAATTGAATAGGGTCAATGCTGAATAGAGGTTATGTTCTGGATCGGACTGGTCCACTCGTCTCTGTTGATCCAAGTTAATTCGGCTCCCACAATTGCCCCCCAAACACCCCACTAGCATCAGTTAGTCGGCGTGTTTGGCTTCTAGTCTGGGAAGTCAAAAATTCGACGGTTAATCCTCTTCCCGATGCGTGTCAGAACGCGTACACGCTTTTTGGTCATTGTAACGCTTTCCCGCCCCTTCGTACATTGCCTTCATTTAATGTGATTTGAAATTGTCTCTTCGACTATATGTTCTGAATACTCAAAGATATCTGGCTTGCCTTCTAGTGCAACTCCTACATTTCGCGGCTTCTGCAACCCCTTGTTTCTCGTTCTTTCCTTCGTCTCCTGTAAGTTTTCTTCTCCTTCATTTTTGATCCCCATTCTTTGTTTGCTTTTAGTATTCCATAATCCTTGGGTTGGCCAAAAATGGCAAAACATCTGAAGGAGCTCCTTTCTGCGGATCGAATCTCTAGCTTTTGACGCCATTTTTCCATCCCCGATGACGTCCATTTGTCACTTTTGGCAGACAGCACCACTGGTATGGAGAGGGAAGATGAGAGCACAATCGTCTTTCCTCTCCTATCAATTGCTGAGGGTGGAGTCCGCTTTCCTCTTCACCCATTTTTGAGGGCCGTTTTTCGATACTGGGGTCTCATCCCTTCCCAGCCCAATGTGAACTTCTTTCGCATCATAATGAAAATTGTAGAGATAAATTAGCATCTTAGAATTAATTCAGGTATTCCCTCCATTCGGCACTGTTATGTCCTAGCCAAATCTACCGGCCGGCTAGGACGCTACTTTCTTAGAGCCAATGATACTGATCATCACTTAGTGACCATGCTTGCCAACTCTGGCAAGCGTGTCGATGACGTGATGGTCGTTGTTCGTGGCAATTGGGAATTCAGCGAAGGTGAAGATCACCTAGACCCTGTGCCAAGGCGAAAAAGTGAACTAGGTGGCCGATTAGATCACTTTGTTTCTGTTATTTCCATGTCTGTATTCGGCCCTCTGTTCATCTAATCGTTTTGTTTATGCAGGCAGCGACTTGAAGAGAGTGTTAGTTTCAGACGACGACGTTGTGCTTGCAGAAATTAAAACCGCGTTACAGTTCATTGGCCGTCCAAACCCTCAAAAACTAGGGAGGGCGGCCCACATCCTCCTACGGTACGAGCCGACTTGTACGACATTCTCAGCAGCAGACAACATTCCGATCGCGTGAACCGACAACCATCTTACAGCCCTCATCTTCCCCAGCTTCAAAAACTTGAGACAGATCGGTTTAGAATCATCTGATTTTGAACACGTGGAAGAACAAGTGGCCGAACCAATCACTGAAGACCCGGACCGGTTGGCCGCGGAAGTTGACGAAGCTATTAATTCAGCCTTTAAGGAAGCCGGATTGAACTCTTCTGGCCCTCCGTCTACATCAAGACGAGAGGACGCCTTCGAAGATATTTTTACAAACTTGGGAGACCTTCCCGGCGATTATTTTGAGGCTATGGCTAGGGAAAATCTTACCAGATGGCACGAAAAAGAAACGCCGAACGCATGGCCGCTCGACAAAAAGCCCATCCATTTTGGACTTGTCTCGATTGAATCTGTTAAACCTACTGTTGTAGAAGAAACGACTCACGTTGTTATGGCTGAAACGGAAAAGGCGACCGATCAGTCGAATCCAAAAGAACGATCGATTTCAGATCGGAGAGAGAAACGTGCCGCCGAGGGCGAGGCCGGCTCTAAGGAGCATGTCATTAATAAACGGCCGCGCTTAGAAGAATCAGATGTGGTTGTTCCTTTCGTTGTTCAACCGAAGATAAAAAACACTCTGATATCTTCCGAGGCGTCGGCCTTAAAGGATCCTGCTGTGGCGTTGAGCTTGGCTGCATCGGTCTCATTGTCGACTGATGAGGCAACCTTTCGGGCGGAGCCGGATTTGGTAGCAATAGCATTAGTTACCCGGTCGGCCCTTCTGGTATGTGACTTCATTCAACTCCTTGTTTTGGTTTGTTTTATAGGTATTTCTTGGTACGTGACGATCCCTTGTTTTGCAGACGGTCGGAAGGATCGCCAAACTAGGCCGACGCCAGCATGATGCCGTTGAGAGGATTGGTCGTTTGCAGTCGGAAATCGACGGTCAGCGGAGTAGGGCCGAGTTTGAGGTGATGAGAGCGACTATGGAAAGTGCGCGGGCCGAAGCTGAGAAGGAAAGGGCGTGGACTGCTGACTAGCTTAGAGCGAAAGCCGAGGAGAAGGCCAACGCGAACGAGGAATCGCTCAAGTTGGCCAAGGAGGCGCTTGCTAAGTTAGAGGCCGAGTTTGAAGAGTTGAAGACGGCGAAGGAAAAAGCCGACTTCGAGGCTTCTGAAGCGTTCGAAGCTGGGAATAGCGCCGCCCTTAAAGACTATGTAGAAGAGGTCCCCAAATTCGAGAATCGGGGATTCAAACACGGCTGGCTCAAAGGCTGTTTTGTTTTCTTAGTAGACAATTATTTGCTTGGGGTAATTTTCATATGTAAAATGATGACTATGATGTATTCAATTTATGAATAAATATTTCCCTTAGCCTGCAATATTTCCTGTATTTAATTGTAGTTATCAATGAAGATTATTGTTTTGTTTTTGGTATTTTGGGTAAAACTATTGCTGTCTGTCGCGCGGTAGACAAACGTTTGTGTAGACTTGCCGAATATCACTAGTTCGTGGGGCATAGCTATTTGGCCGATCATATTAATCGGACGACATTAGGCTTAGGTATTTAGCCGATCATATTAATCGGTCGGCATTAGGCTTAGGTATTTTTCCGATCAGATTAATAAATCTGCCCTTGCCCCAGTCATTGTATGAACTCCGAAAACCGAATATAACTAGTTCATGGGGTGGCTGCGGCACAAATCGGTCGGCATTAGGCTTAGGTATTTTGCCGATTAAATTAATACATCTGCCTTGCCCTAGCCATTGTATGAACTTCGAAAGCCGAATAGAACTAGTTCATGGAGTGGCTGCGACACAAATCGGTCGGCATTAGGCTTAGGTATTTTGCCGATCAGATTAATAAATCTACCCTTACCCCAGCCATTGTATGAACTCCGAAAGCCGAATAGAACTAGTTCATGGGGTGGCTGCGGCACAAATCGGTCGACATTAGGCTTAGGTATTTTGCCGATCAGATTAATAAATCTTCCCTTGCTTATGCCGATCATATTAATAAATTTGCCTTGCCTTAGCCAATGTATGAACTCCGAAAGCCGAATAGCGCTTCTAGATCAGAATGAATCAATAATGCTGAATATTGGTGGTTGCTGGAGTGCGCGTATTGAGAAATCCCATCTAAGTTTCATAAAGTGACTCGATTCTGCTCGTCTTTCGTGGCCGGAAAAGCGTGAATGTCAACCAGAGTTTTCTTTAATAGTAAGGGAGAAGGTAGGACTTTGGCGGAGCTGAATTCATCAATGAATTGAGGTGGCGAGCCTCCCCGTACGGGAGGTAAGGTATCTGCAGAGCTCGAAAGGCATCACTCTCCGCGTCGACGAAACAAGTCACCAAGGAAGGAGAAGCGCCAGCAAGGGAGCTCTCCTCGTTCGTGAAGTGAGGCCAGTAGACCACCGCGCCCGTTGAGCTTTTCTATTTTCGTTGGGAATACACAGATAACAGAGGCAGATTCCATCATCCGGGACCCGAACGTGGCGGTCAAATTTGCATGACAGATTTTTCTGCCGGAAGTATAGTAGTCGATGGTTAGTCGACCTAACTTCGAGGTGTTTTGAGAGGGCATTCATGGGGCGGTGAAAGGGCTGTATATCACCTACGAAATCGGCATGCGCCTTCGTGCTGCCAGACGAGAAATAGAGAAGAAGGATGAATGCATTCGAAGCTTGGAAGATCGCGCGGAAGCGGCTGAGCGCGAGCTAAGGAAACTCAAGGCCGCTCAAACATAACCAGCTGGACAGGCAAACCCGGTCGTGGAAGAAAGGGTGACCCGGCGGCTCATCAGTACTGCACTTGCCGATCGTGATACGGTGAACATGTTTGCGATAGAGTCCGCGAAGGGGAGGGCTTATGAAAAAGGCTTCCATGAAGGCAGGAAAGTAGGGATAGAGAAGACCCAGGAAAAGCTCGCCGAGGAAGTTTGCCGATGTGAAAATCGTGGATTTAGGCACGGTTGGATCAAGGCATTTCAAGCCACGAAAGCTCTCTGAGCATCGGGCGTTGATTCGGCGTTGCCGCTATACCAACTTAATCATTTTCCCTTTTCCGCCTTTGAGGTCGAGCAAAGTGAGGATGAGGGTGACGCCGGATGAAAATACTCATTGTAATGTTCAAACGCAGATCGCGTTAAAAATTATGTAATCATTGCCTGATTGAATAAAATATCTTATTTTAAATGCGTTTCGTTGTAATTTTTATTCAGCACACACGTGTTTGCATGTTCGAATAAATGTATTTTAAATGATTGAATAATCATTGTCCGGCCCGAGTTAACTAAGCACATTATTTTGAATGTTTATATGCTTTAATGTGTAAAAGGTTTTTGCCGACTCGACTCAACAGAGTATTCCACATTAAATATTTATTCGGCACACACGTGTTAAGTACGCACGTTACACAATCGTGATACCCACGAAGTGCGATTCGAATCCGGAGGCTTGTTCGGCCCAAAGGTCCGTGCGCCGGTGGGGCTCCGACGGCCGCTCCGAGTCCGGAGGCTTTTTTGGCCCAAAGGCATCATGTGCCGATGGGGCTCCGAATCCGGAGACTATTTGGCCAATCGTGATATCCATGAAGGGCGCTCCAAATCCGGAGGCTTTTTCGGCCCAAAGGCGTCATGTGCCGATGGGGCTCGGAATCCAAAGACTTGGCCAATCGTGATATCCACGAAAGGCGCTCCGAATCTGGAGACTTTATCGGCCCAAAGGCGTCATGCGCCGATGTGGCTTCGAATCCGGAGACTTGGCCAATCGTGATATCCACGAAGGGCGCTCCGAATCTGAAGACTTTATCAGCCCAAAGGCATCATGTACTGATGGGGCTCCGAATTCGGAGACTTTATTTGGCCAATCGAGATATCCACGAAGGGCGCTCCGAATCCAGAGGCTTTTTCGGCCCAAAGGCGTCATGCGCCGATGGGGTACCGAATCCAGAGACTATTTGGCTGATCGTGATATCCACGAAGGGCACTCCGAAACCGGAGACTTTATCGGCCCAAATGTGTCATGCGCCAATGGGGCTCCGAATCCGGAGTCTTGGCCAATCGTGATATCCACGAAAGGCGCTCCGAATCCGGAGACTTTATCTACCTAAAGGCGTCATGCACTGATGGGGCTTCGAATCCGGAGACTATTTGGCCAATCGTGATATCCACGATGGGCGCTCCGAATCCGGAGACTTTTTCGGCCCAAAAGCGTCATGCGCTGATGGGGCTCCGAATCCGAAGACTTGGCCAATCGTGATATCCACTAAGGGCGCTCGGAATCCGGAGGCTTTTTTGGCCCAAAGGCTTCATGCGCCGATGAAGCTCTGAATCTGGAGACTTGGCCAATTGTGATATTTATGAAAGGCGCTCCGAATCTAGAGGCTTTATCGGCCCAAAGGCGTCATGCGCCGATGGGGCTCCGAATCTGGAGACTTTATTTGGCCAATCGTGATATCCACGAAGGGCGCTCCGAATCCGGAGGCTTTTTCGGCCCAAAGGCGTCATGCGCCGATGGGGCTCCGAATCCAGAGACTTGGCCTATCGTGATATCCACAAAGGGCGCTTCGAATCCGAAGGCTTTTTCGGCCCAAAGGCATCATGCGCCGATGAGGCTCTGAATCCGGAGACTTGGTCAATCGTGATATCCACGAAGGGCGCTCCGAATCTAGAGGCTTTATCGGCCCAAAGGCGTCATGCGCCGATGGGGCTCCGAATCCGGAGACTTTATTTGGCCAATCGTGATATCCATGAAGGGTGCTCCGAATCTGGAGGCTTTTTCGGCCCAAAGGTGTCATACGCTGATGGGGCTCCGAATCCGGAGACCTGGCCAATCGTGATATTTACGAAGGGCGCTCAGAATTTGGAGACTTTTTCGGCCCAAAGGCATCATGCGCCGATGAGGTTCCGAATTCGGAGACTTTATTTGGCCAAACGTGATATCCACGAAGGGCGCTCCGAATCCGAAGGCTTTTTCGGCCCAAAGGCGTCATCCGCCGATGGGGCGGAGGCTTTGTCGAAACGCTTATAAACTAGATTTCGCAGTAAGTAAACAGGAATCCTTGCATTACAAAAGTGGAATGTATACATAGTGAGCTATTCAAAGCTAGTATCACTCCCCACAGGTTGGGTTCAATGATAGAATTTGCTTAAGTGCGTTGAATTCCAAAGCCGTGGCAGACTCCTTCCAGACATGTCTTCAAGCCGATACGCCCCTACTCCTGCGATCAAATCGACCTGATAGGGGCCGTCCCAGTTAGGACCCAATTTTCCATCAGCTGATTTCCTAGTGGCTAGGAGTACTTTCTTCAAGACCAACTCTCCTGGTGTGTAGCGGCGCAGCTAAACACGTTGATTATATGACTTAGCAAGCTGTTGTTGATACCGCGCCATGGATGCGAGGGCTCGGTCTCTTCGTTCTTCAATCAAAATCAAATCCAAGGCCAACATCATGTCATTTTGACCCATATAAAAAACTGTCGATTTCAAGGTTGGGAGGCTGATCCCCAGGGGTATAATTGCCTGGGTTCCAAAGCATAGAGCGAACGGCGTTTCCCCAGTAGATCGCCTCGGCGTAGTTCAATGAGCCCACAACACACTTGGCAATTCTTCGACCCACTTGCCTATAGCCTTTTCCAGCCTCTTCTTGATGTCGTCCAAGATGGATTTGTTAGAGGCTTCAACTTGACCATTGCTTTGTGGATAAGCCGGCGTGGAAAAGTAAGGTCGGATACCATACTTGCTGCACAACTGTCAGTAGACGCCACAATCGAACTGGGTGCCGTTGTCTGAGATAAGTGCTCTTGGAATGCCGAATCGTGTTATGATGTTTCTCCAAACAAAACGCGTTACGTCGGTATCTCGGATATGCATTAGTGCCTCCGCTTTTACCCACTTTGTAAAATAATCCGTTGTGACAATCAAAAATCGCTTGTTACTCGGGGTACGAGGTAGTGGTCCGACGATGTCAAGTCCCCATTGGGCGAACGGCCAACGACTGGTTATGGAGCTTAGCTCATCAGCAGGCAGGTGAGTCAAAGGAGAGACTTCTGGCACTGTTCACACTTTTTCACTAAACATTCGGCATCGGCTCTTATTGTCGGCTAGTAATACCCCTGTGTTGCGGCTCAATGAGCCAAGGAGCGCCCGCTAGAACGGGTGCCACAACTGCCTTCATGTATTTCAGTCAGGAGCCCCTCGACTTTGTCCGGGTGTACACATTCCAAATACGGACTAGAGAGAGATTTTTTATAAAGCTTTCCTTGCGGATCTAGGTAGTATCGCAGGGCTTTGTTTCGCAGTTTGTGCGCTTCTTTCTTGTCCTCTGGGAGCTGTTCGGAAGACAAGAATGCGGCAATGGGATCCATCCAACTTGGTTCAGATTCTATAACATTGACCTGGACTTCCTCCGAAGAGCCAATGCTCAGCTCTGGGATGAAACCTACTTCGATGGTCCGTTTAATCTCTGAGTTAATAGCGGAGGCTAGGCAAGCCAGGGCATCTGTATGTGTGTTCTGATCACGTATTATCTGATTCAATTCATGATGGTCAAATTTTGCCAGTAAGGAGTTGGCCATTTTCATGTAAGCCGCCGTACGGTCATTTCTTGCCGCGTACTCCCCCTTTAGCTGATTGATTACCAGTTTTGAGTCGCAAAATACAAGCAGATGCCGAGCACCCAGAAGATATGCATTTCGAAGACCGGCTAGAAGGGCTTCGTATTCGGTTTCGTTATTTGATGCTTCGAAGCCGAGCTTGATGGCCTGCTCAATTATTGCACCGTCGGGAGCCATGATTACCACTCCGGCTACGCTGCCCCGCTGATTAGATGATTCATCACAATACAACTACCAAATTTCACCAACATAAATTCTCTAGTTCGTCTTTGGTCGAATTTCATCAGACTTGAAGTCGGCAAGACCCCCAGTGAATTCGGCAACAAAGTCGGCAAGCACCTGTCCCTTGATTGAGGTTTTAGGTAGAAACTGAATATCGTACTGGCCAAGTTCAAGAGCCTACTTTGAAACACGTCATGATGCTTCTGCGCTACGTAGTACTGATCGGAGGGGATAATCTGTTAGCACCCCAATGCTATGCCCCTAGAAGTAATGCATCAGTTTTCTTGCCGCCATGACTAGGGCTATGATGAGTTTTTCCAACGGAAGGTAATGTGTTTCGGCGTCAACCATTGCCTTGCTCATATAATACACTGGCCACTACTCCCCTAGCTTTTCCTTTATCAATACGGCGCTGACGGCCCAGTCGGATACTGCTAGGTACAAAATGAGCGGGACACCAACAGAAGGTGTTGTCAAGAGTGGTACTGAACGGAGGTAGGTCTTCAGGCCGTTGAAAGCGGCTTCGCATTCGGCGGACCATTCAAAAGCCTTGCCCTTCCGTAGTGTATGAAAGAATTGTCGGTAGTGATCTGTAGACCGACTAATGAACCTGTTTAGTGCGGCGGCCATCCCCATCAACTTTTGAACATCTTTTACTGAACGAGGGGAGCCGAGCTCCAGGATTGCTGTGATTTGCCATGGGTTGGCTTCGATTCCTCGGTGGTTGACAATGTACCCCAAGAATTTGCCAGAGCCGATCCCAAACGCACATTTGGAAGCATTCAGCTTCATTCCATATTTGCGTAGTATGCCGAATGTCTCTTCCAGATCGACTATATGATTCTGCTCTTCCTTGGACTTGACCACCATATCGTCAATGTACACTTCCATAGTCTGGCCGAGTTGCTACTTGAACATGGTGGTGACAAGTCTCTGGTAATTTGCCCCTATATTCTTCAGCCCAAAAGGCATAACCTTATAGCAGTAGGTTCCTCTTGGGGTGAGGAATGCAGTTTTGTCTTGGTCCTCCGGATGCATAGTGATTTGATAATAGCCTCTGTAGGCATTGAGGAAGCTCATACGCTGATGAAGTGCCGTAGCATCTACAAGTTGGTCTATCCCGGGGAGAGGAAAATAGTCTTTAGGGCAGGCTTTATTTAGGTCCATGAAATCGACGCAGACTCGCCAAGTCCCATTTTTCTTCATCACAACCACAGTATTAGAGAGCCATGTAGGGTAGGTCACTTCCCTGATTACTCCGGCGTCAAGCAACCGGTCAACCTCTTCAACCACGAAGACAGTGTGCTCTGCGGCCGATCGCCGGCTTTTCTGAATGATTGACTTGCATTTAGGGTCAACATTCAAACGGTGCTGCGAAACAGATGGATCTACACCCGGCATCTCATATGTAGTCCACGCAAATACATCAAGATTGCCGAGCAGGAAGGAAATTAGGTACTGTCTGTCGGCTTGATTCAGGGAGGCGCCGACCATGAAGAACCTGTCTGGGTTTCCATTGATTTCAACTCGATCTAGGGCTTCCATGGCCTTTTCATTGGGGAGCCGCCCAACATCGTCGAGGCTCTCTTGATCCGTCACTTCAATAGAGTTCACTTGCAACTCCTTTGGCTTTTTTTCAGCAAGGAGATAACATGCTTGTGCCGATTTCTAGGAGCCACGAATTTGCTAAATGTCGCGTTCTGTCAGGAAGCGTAGCAGCTGATGCCATGTGCTTGCCACGACCTGCATAGTATGCAACCAAGATCGCCCCATGATGAGATTATATGGCGACGGCAGCTTGACGACTAAGAACTCCACATCCACTGTTTGGGAGCCCGCTCGAACGGGTAGTGTGATTTTCCCCAACGGGTATTTTGGATTGGCGTTGAAGCCGAATAGTGGATAAGGAGCCGGGGAAAGGTTCGATTCAGAGAAGCCGAGTTTGATGAATGTCTTGTAGTACATGACTTTTGACGTACTCCCTGGGTCAATGAGTACGCGCTCAACGGTAAACTGGTTTATACGCAACTCAATTACCAAAGAATCAATGTGGGGCAGTGTCACTTCGGCCAAATCTGAATCATCAAATACAATGCTTGAAGCTTCATGGGGCCGTTTAGCCGAAGTGAGGTGATTATGGGGGTCGAGATTCAACTGAATCGTATGTACCACAGATGTCATTGGCAAGCTGTATATCATGTGAATCACGCTGAGCGAAGGTGAATCCTGTCTTAAGGCTATTGCTTTGGTTGGGTTGCCTTTGCGGATGTACTGTTGTAGCCCGCCATCTTGTACCAATTCCTTCAGGTGATCCTTCAACGCATAACAATTCTCAGTATCATGGCCATGATCCTTGTGATACTCGTACCGCCTATCCCGTCTTCGAGTGTCAGGAGGTCTCACCATTTTCGACGGCCATTTGAAGAACGGAAGGTGTTGGATTTTGGACATAACTGCACTAATCGGCTTTGTCAACTCCGTATATTTCTTGTCGGCGCGCCTCGTGTGCTTGCGGTCAACTTGCAGTTGTTCATTGGCTCAGCTGGAGCATTGGTCGTTCGACCGGCGAGAATCCCGTCTCTTGTCTCGTTTGGCCCGATGCCATGGTTCAGGGCTCTGAGGTGATACAGCATTTATTGGTTGAGCAATTTCAGAAGGAGCCGTCTTGTTGGCCATGTTTCCGGCTTTAACCCGCAAGGTGTCATCTTTCACTTTGCAATATTCTTTAACTTTCTTCATCAACGACCAGACCATTTTGGGGGGTCTTCTAGTCAAAGAACTGCGGAGAGCACTGTCAGGATGCAAACCCATTTTGAAGGCAGTGATGGCCATGGAGTCATTACAAGCGTCATCAACAAGATTAAAGCACTCACAATAACGCGCCGAATACGCTCTTAGTGTTTCTCCTAGTTGGATCTGCATTGTCCAGAGAGAGTCGACTTGTTTCGGCTGGACCTCGTTGGTGATGAATCTGGCCCTGAAGGATTTCTATAATTGATGGAAGCTTTTGATCGAAGCCGGCTCCAGTTTATAATACCACCTGACTGCTAATGGTCCCAAACTGCTGGGAAATATTCGGCACATAAGGGCCTCATCGTCTGCATGCAATGTCATGGCTTGCTTGTAGTGACGAATGTGATTGGTGGGGTCTGATTTTCCATCATAGAGAGTGAATGACGGAGCTTTGAACTTTTTGGGCAGAACTGCCCTGGCGATCTGTCGTACAAAGGCATCATGTTGGTCTTCTTCATCTGAACTGTTTCTTCTGCCCTTATGCCTTATACGTGGATTCTCCTCAGAAGAACTCGAGGTTTCGGGTCGTCCCTTCTTCTTGGGCTCCGGGGATAATGAGTCGGAGTCGCTGTCAGTGTCTTGTTGTCGGGCTCAAAGTCGTCGACCACCTGCCCTTAGAGGCCGTTCCGGATCTTGGCGTACAGCTTGTTTGGACTTCACCACTTCCAAGGCCAAATCTTGACGGAGACGTTCGTTCTCAGCGATCATATTCTCCAACCTCTGTTCGTTTTGCTTTGCGTGTTCCATGATCATTTGCATTGCCTCATGCTCTGAAGTCGAGGGTGAGGCGAAATTCAAAGCGCGTCTTGCGGGAATAGTGTCCGGTCCAAGCATGTTAGTTGGAGTGAGGTCGTCTCTCTGCGTGGTTTCATCAGTGACTATCGGAGGGTCTTCCGTTACGCCCGCCATGGATGTATTTGAGTATTCCCACAGATGGTGCCAATTGTGGAGAAGTAGTTTGGAAATACTCTTCTGATCTTGGGGGACGCTCGTGATCCTCTGCTAATCACCTAAAAAGGAATAAACACTCCAGTCGGAGGTGCCGGAATTAGCACTCCGACGGGCAAGTCAATCTCTACACTCAGGATTACTTGTGTTATAAGTTAAGCATAATGGTTCTCACATATCTTTCTCAAACTGAAGATCTTGTATTTATAGTATTCTCTTTGGACCTTAGGGCTTGGCCCAACCCTGATCCTTTACATGTACTTCTACTTGGCCTTTGTTCTACTGGTAGAAATGTCGGCTATTTTATTCGGCTCTTCAATTGAATAGGGTCAATGCTGAATAGAGGTTATGTTTTGGATCGGATTGGTCCACTCGTCTCTGTTGATCCAAGTTAATTCGGCTCCCACAGCCATCAATGGAGATTTTGAGGATCTAAAAGAAGAGTGATCTTTGAATTTGTGAGGATCTAAAGGAAGCCTCTGTCACATTTGAAAAACGTTATATGAAAAAATGACTGTCGTTTTTTGGTCCAAACACTCGATCCATTTCTCTGCGCAACGTGGCAACTTCGAGCCCTTTAGATTGCTTCTTGGCGCTGTGTCACGATTTCATTAAAACTGTTGGATAGTGCTGGACGAAAGACTACAAAAGAGGAGGCGGATCGGTAAACTGTACACTTAAAAAAAGGAAAATCAGAAAATTGCCTACATTTTGGCATGCGTGGATTAGATTTGTTAGAGCTGGGACTCACCACCCATTAAATTTACATCTGCACCCTCCATTCATTTTCTGTATAGTTTTCATGTTAATATTTTGGCTTCCTAACTTTTTCGTTATACAAAAGTAATACCACAATTTGGTATGAATGCTATTTTATTTTTATTTTTATTTTTTTAAATTAACAAAAATTTGTTTGGTATTTTTTTTTTCCATAATAGTGGAATTGATTCTAAAATTTTCAAAATTTTTAGGCAGTATTTAGTTTACTAAAATAAAAAGGAATTTAGAATTATTATTTCCTTATAATAATAAATAATAAATTCGTTCATATATATTTTCATAACTTGTTTAGTAAGTTAAAGGGAAATTTGGCTATAAATCCCTTTTACCTTCATTTCATTGTTAAAAGGATTAAGAAAAAAATTATATTTTTTAAACTCTCTCATAATTATAAAGTCTTGCATAAAGGATAAAATTTATTATTTAAATATTTTATTAGACTATTATACCCTAAACTAAATTTTCCTACCTTCTCCATCCACTCTCTCCTCACCTTCTCTGTCTCTCTCCTCCCTCTCTCTCGTCTCTAACTCCTTCAAGCTTCAGATCTGGAAGCTCAGCTACCGTCTCTGGAACTCATGCGTTGATCTCGCCAACGCCGCCGGCGTCTGATCCTCTTCCGCCACTCCCTCCGGCGAACACACCAAGCTCTACCGCGTCTTCGCTGATTTGCTCTTCTTATGTATATGTGTATGTATGTATTTATATTATATGTGTGTGTGCATATATGTATGTATATATGACTCACATATACATATGTATATGTATATATATCGGTAAGTAAGTGTATGTATGTGTATTACGTGATATTTTTTTTAAACATAGATCTGAGTTTTGAGTATATGTATATATATATATATATATATATTTGTGTGTATGAGTGTTGTTGAACACTTGTATTCTTTGAAATCAAAAGATAGAGAGATATTTGGATGTGTTCTCTGAAATGGACACCTCAATCAGATTATGTTTATGTTGATATTTGGATGTTTTTGTTTAGTTTTTGATATGTGTGTTTTGTGGTTATATATCCTTGTAATATAGATTTATGTTTTTACTAGTTTTTGAATTGACCCGTTCATACTCAGCTTGTTCAATGGATGATCGATCTATTAAAATAGATGATCTATTCAATTTCTCTCTCTTTCTCTCTCTCTAATAAGAATCTCTCTAATAAGAATTTCACACAGAAATTTTACTAATTAGAGTAAAATTTACTCTGAATCAGAGTAAAATTTTACTCTAGTTAAAAAATGTTGATTTGCTTAAAAATATAAAATTTTACTTTGAATTATAGTAAACTTTACTCTGAATCTGAGTAAAGTTTACTATAATTCAAAGTAAAACTTTACTTTGAATTTTTACTTTGGTTAAAAAACATGTTGATTTTCTCAGCAACCAAACTATATTTGGTTTTCTTGTTATGTTTCTGTGATTTTCTCAGCAACCAAACACACAAGGTTATTAATACATGATACTTAGTGTGATTCAAAGTGGATATTTTCCTTAAATCATAGTAAAATTATACTTTTAGAGTAAAATTTTACTTTGAATCATAGTAAATTTACTCTGATTCAAAGTAAAATTTTACTCTGGTTAAAACCATGTTGATTTGCTTAACGATATAAAATTTTACTTTGAATCATAGTAAATTTTACTCTGATTCAGAGTAAAATTGTACTTTCAGAGTAAAATCATAGTAAAATTTTACTCTGATTCAAAGTAAAATTGTACTTTCAGAGTAAAGTTTTACTCTGAATCAAAGTAAAATTTTACTCTGGTTAAAAACATGTTAATTTGCTTAACAATATAAAATTTTACTTTGAATCATAGTAAACTTTACTCTGATTCAGAATAAAATTTTATTCTGAATCTGAGTAAAATTTACTATGATTCAAAATAAAATTTTACTCTAAAATACACTGTGAAGATAACTTAATAGAAGAGCTAATATATATGAGGGTAATATAATAAAAGAAATAAGTTTTAAAATATTAAGAAATTTTGAGAGTATCTATATAATTTTTATCCTTTTAAAAGATAAATTAAATAGTAAGAAATCTAGCACTAAGGGTTGGTTTGGGATGTTCTAAAAAAGTACACTTTTTGACTTATTGACTTATATGGGTTAGGTTTAGATTGAGTTTGATGTGATGTGTTAGAGAGGTGATGTGATTTAAATAAGATGATGCGACTTAAATAAGATAATAACTTTTTGACTTTTTATATTATTTAATTTAAGCCAAACCAACCCTAAATCTCCCTAAATTAAATGTGGAATGGACATTCTCACGAAGTAATTATTTTATCCTATCCAATTTTAAAAAGCAATATAACATTAAAAACATAAAAATGTTAAAAAGTGTATATTTTTTTATTTTCAAACAAGTTTTGACTATCTACTTCCTCTTACTACTGTAGGCCACTACCCACCAAATGCCCACCACTTCCCTCTGCCACCAGGACTTTTGGTAACTTCCAGCCAACCCACATCTCTAGAAAAAAGGTTGACTCTTTTTTCTTGACTCCATCATTAGTTTTAGGGGTGATTTAGAATGTTTTAAATAAGTATATTTTTTAATTTTTTTATAAAAAGATATGTTCAAGAATAGAGAGAAGTTATTAATTGATGTGATTTAAAAAAGATAAAAAGATAGATTAAAATAAGTTATATCAAACAAGGCTTTAATATATTAGGATCGGTTCATTTTTTTTTGGTTTTTTATTATGTATTATTCACTAATATGTGTCTGTGAGAAATTATGGAAATAAAAAAAAAAAAGAAGTCTCTATCATTTCTGCTTTTCTTATTATACAAAAATTTATTTGTTTATTTTTATTTTTTTATTTTATATAAATAGAAAATAAAAAAATGTCGTGTATGTGGTGATGAAGATATATGTACATATACATATATATAATCATTTGAAAGCTATGTTTTGCCTTCTCTCAAGTGGCTCATAAACCTGTCCATATATTTTTTCCCAATTAAGCAACAGACGGAGCCAACCACCTCCTCCACGTGTAGCCCCGTCCCCGTCTCTCTCTCTCTCTCTCTCTCTCTCTCTCTCTCTCTCCTGACTGTGCATACTACATGAAATATAAGATAAAAAAATGATCAGCTAAAATGTGAATAATAAGGACTCATACCACTTAAGCTAAGTACACATTATAATATTAATTTTATTATTATTTTCTTTTATTCCTATTTATTTAAGTATACATTATAATATTAATTTTATTATTATTTTTTTATTCTTATTTATTTAAATTGCACATCGTGTGTGCCTCAGCCGCTAGTACATATATATAATCATTTGAAAGCTATGTTTTGCCTTCTCTCAAGTGGCTCATAAACCTGTCCATATATTTTTTCCCAATTAAGCAACAGACGGAGCCAACCACCTCCTCCACGTGTAGCCCCGTCCCCGTCGGGGTGGTCCCTGTATTTGTCAGAAACCTCAGGGGAGGTAAATGTAATTTACCCGATAAAAAATGATTAGCTAAAATGTGAATAATTGCTTATCATCATAATAAAATCTGTTCATTTAACAGAAGAAATGTGCTTTCGATATTGAGTGGGTTTTTTTTATATTCATATCTTAATATAAGAGAATTTATAAAATTTATAAAATTTATTATGAGTTTGTCTTAATTATTTGAATTATTTATTTTATACTATTCTCAATGTATATTATTTATAATTTTTTTTTTAATTCAATCTAATAATTGTAACCTTATTATTTTATCACATTTCTATACGAAAAAATAGAAGGCAAATATATTTTGAAAAAAGATCATTGGTTTTTTAAAGACAAATACAATAAAATAAAAAGATTATGATCATTTAGTTGCTTTAATTTATTTCATGAATGATATCTATTAAAATCTTATAAAATAAAAAATTCAAATTCTTAAAATAAAATTCGTAATAAACCGTACCAAATTTTTAAATTTTTTCATATTAAGATGTGAACGTTAGAAAAGAATTTAGGGTGATGGTGTCATGTCAACTTCATTAAAAAAAGGTTCATTAATAAAATAAAATAAAATAACATAATATAGAAGTGTCTATACAAAAAAAATAATCAAATTTAGGGTTGGTTTGGAATGTTTTAAAAAAGTGTACTTTTTGACTTATTAGCTTATATGGGTTGGGTTTGATTAGGTTTGATGTGACGTGTTAGAGAGGTTGTGTGATTTAAATAAGATGATGTGACTTAAATATGATAGTGACTTTTTATATTATTTAAGTTATGCCAAACTTAGCCTTAGTACAGACAATTCAGTGCCATGTTATGTTGAAACAAGTGTCTATATATATATATATATATATAGATGCTTGATCTCACTTAAACATTGGTTTTGCTTATTATTTGCATGCTGTGGTGTCAACTCAAAGATATGAACAATTATTTGCTACTATAAGATCATCACCTTAATTTTAGGCTTATGAATTGTTTGTGATAATTTAAATAAGTATATTTTTAAATTTTTTATGAAAATATATGTAAATAAGTAGAGAAGTGATATGATCGAAATAAATATACTTATCTAAATTAAGTATACTTATTTAGTTTATGTCAAATAATATCTTAATTAATTATGATTAGATAAAATAATTCAAACTAATTATAATTAATTAAAAAAATGAAATTCTTTGAGAATGTGGAAATGTGAGATCTGAGAGAATCTAATCATCCTCTTTATTTTATGAAGAAAATGAAAATCTTCAATTGATTTTTCTTTTTTTTATTGGGTAAGGACAAATTATTTGCGAATTTTGTATCATTATGCATCATAGTTTAGTTTCAATCAATTATAATTGGATAGAAAAATAAAAGGGGGATGCACCAATAAATCCCAAATTAATAACTTATACACTATTTAGTCTTAAAAGTTTTCTTATAGACTGAAAAGTCCCATTACAATGTTTCAAACATCAGATTAATGTTTCGAGCATTAAATTTCGAACATCAGATTAATGTTTCGAGCATTAAATTTCGAACATCAGATTAATGTTTCGAACATTACATTTCGAACATCAGATTAATGTTTCAAACATTAGATTGATGTGCAAATGGGACTAAATGGAGCATAAGAAAACTTTTAGGACTAAATGGCTCAACTTTTCAGAAATTAGGAGCTATGGGTAAATTTTCCAAAATGGGATGAAATTTAAGGTCTAATTTGCCTAGACACCACCTCTTTTGAAAAAGTAAAAGTGTGAGGTCTCTAAGAATTCATTTCATGGATTAAATAAAAATCTTCAATTCATGATTTAAATAATTTGTTTTGGGTTAATCAATAAGAAATTAATTAGAAATATAACATCTCAAGAAATATCCTATAATACAGGAAAATAAACAATAATCATTACATCAAAGAACTTTGATAATAAGAGAAAAATAATTAATTTTTTGCACGAATCTTTTAGATTTAAGTGTATAAATGTGAACAGTTGGACTAACCCCTGTTTCAATTTACCTTAATTCATATTCAATGGCTATAAAAAATTCATATCATTCAATTTTTTTTATTTTAAATTTAAATTGAAAAACACGAGTGATTTAAAAAATAATAATAATAATAACATTATTGTCAGTATAAACTATTGGTTTTAAATTTTAATAATTTGTTGTAACTATATAAAATGAAAAGGAGATTCTTATTTCATGTATTAAAAAAAATAAAAATGTGATTTGAGGCTCACATTTTTTAATATAGAAATTCATAATTATTTGGGATTAAAATCTAATGTATTGACTCATAATCAACGAATTTATATTTTTATTTATTTATTTATTTTTAAAGCTGATTGTTGAACATAGCATGTGATAGTGTCAACTCATATAGGTTATTGTACAAACTAGAAATGAATTTTTTAAACATAAAGAGCGCTGTCATCATTTTATTTTTAATAATGACCTTATTTAATGAGTATGTTTATATACTTCGCAAAAAAATTATTCAAAATTAAAAACCTAAGTTCAAGATTTATTCATAGAGGGACTCCACAATAAGAAATTTAAATATACACGTTAAATATGAAATTATGAGTAATTTTTTGTTCATTTTTTCTTAGTGTATAGATTTTTCTTGATATTATAAAAATAGAATAAAATTAAATACATATAATGTGATCAGAGGATTAGATACAACTATTTTAAATGAAGTGGGATCTATTAAATGTATAATAATCATTTGATATGATATAATTATGTCCAATTCATTATGAGTAATTTTTTGTTCATTTTTTGTTAGTGTATAGATTTTTCTTGATATTATAAAAATAGAATAAAATTAAATACATATAATGTGATCAGAGGATTAGATACAACTATTTTAAATGAAGTGGGATCTATTAAATGTATAATAATCATTTGATATGATACAATTCTGTAATCTAATTTTATGCATAGAAAAGAATTATATTTTTATATTATATTTAGTTTATTATATGAGTTGTTATTATTACATTGGTTTAATGGTTCTCGCCATTGATATCTTTTACTGTTTCTGATATGGATGTAAATCATTATTCACTGTTATTTTTACTTTATTTTGTAGAAAATTGTCAACAAAATGATTGCAGGCTGTTTTTGTCAATTTTTTTCCCTCTCTCTTATTATGCTGCTAATAAATCCAAAATATACCATTTTAATATTGTGTTTAGTTAGAGAATTTAAGGAGGAATTTAAAAAAAGAAATGAAAATGATATGTGAAATATGAATAAAATATATTTATATTTTATCTAGTTTTACACATCTTTTCTCTTTCTCTTTTCAAATCTCTCTTCAAATTTCTCAACCAAACACAACGTGACGATATTTGTTTGATGGATTAGATTAGATGAAATTATTAGTGAGGAGATGATTAGTGAAAAGATTATTAATATAAGGATTATTAGTGAGTAAATGAAATAAAAGTATAATTATTTTGATAATAATATGAAAAATGATTAAAGAAGGAATAAAGTAAGAAATTTACAAACACGTTATAAAAAAAAAAAAAATAAAGGCCTTGAACACTGTGTCGTGGGATTGGTTTTTCAACCCCACCTGTATTGAAGGCATCCCACTCCCACCACTTTTTAGGACTAACAATCCCCTTGAAGTGACAATCCAAGAGCCCAGAAACCAAACAAACAAGATATATGTGGGGTTTACTTCAACCCTAAGCCAATCCCACCCATGAATCAGGATAACAAACATGACCTAAGGTGTTCATGTACAATTATATTTGTTCATTGTTTCCATTTCCACGCTTGTTTTTTCATTTTTTTCTGCCTCCCATGCCCTTGTTGATTGCAAAATAGTATACATCTCAAGGATATTTATGAGCAATTGCATTTGATCATCAATCATTATAATTGCACACCATTGAATGTTTGAACAAATAGTTATACATCTTAGCAAAAAATAATTTTCCAGTGGAAGAATGGAAAATTAATTCCATTTTTATAGTGGTGTAAATTTTGTGTGTGTATAGTGTAAGTCTTTTTTGTGTTTTAAAATTGCACAAAAAAAAGATTTTGTAGTACATTTACTTTATAACTACTCCTCTAATTTGCAATTTACAGTAAATTTTATGGATGACTCTAAAAAAAAGTTAAAAGCAGTTCGAGAGAGAGAGAGAGAGGGCCTAAAGTATAGAACTCCAATGTGAAGATCTCAATTCTGTGAGATTGTTTCCATAAATAATCTACTCAATTTTATGGTTGTATCTCGAGTCTCTTTTGATAATTTGAATAATTTATATTATAAGATTTATTGAGTAGATTATTTATGTAAAAAATAAAATAAATTAGACACTTATAGCCCCATAGTAATAGCACATTTGTTTTTAAAAAAATAAACAATTAATATGATTTTAATAATTTTTTAAAAATAATTAGTTCTTGATCGTGGGGGTTACCAATGTCTGATTAACTTGATTTTTTATATGATTGATATACTCAATAATTCTTATAATATGAACGATTTTGATTACCAAAATAGATTCGAGAAATACCTTTAAAAATGCTCATAGCAGAATTATGTATCTTATGACACAACAATTTTATGTCCTTTCAAGTGCAGTGCTTATGATGTTGGGAAAGTGTGTGGGTGATTTTCCGACCACACTGTCCAACTCAGTATTCAGTTGGAGAACACTGGCAGAATAGATGACACCTGACTAACCTGTAACAGAAAGAGAAGATTCCGGCGGTGGTTCGTCCACCCGGGGGCACTCTGACGATCAAGTCAGTATATCTCTCAAAGATAATCAATAGTGCTAATCTCACTAAACAGAATATAAATTGCCTACCTTAGACCCATGGGGGTGCCTTCTTTTATATCTAACTCAATCATTGTCCCAACAGGAGCCTAACTCAAATGGACTTAGGATTACTATCAATCTTAGATTCCCAGTAGGATTGGGATAAACTTCCTGTACGGGGAGCAAATATTCCGGCAAGCCCGTATTCCTTTCTTCCGAGCTCCGTCGATGTCCGATCACCTGCGAACAAGTAATGGTGAGCTACCCGGCGGTGTGTGGCCGGAAAAACCCTCCGACGGTCAAGTTAGCACACACCTTAGGATGGATAGAGAGAAGGGAGAGAGTGTTTGAGTGTAAGAAGTCCTTATAGAGATGTTCGTGTGTTGCGTATGGGGGGCGCAGACATGCTTATATACCTTCTTAGCCCCATATCCACTCCCAGTCATCTCCTGACACGTGGCTCTGCTATCCCATCTGTCAGCATAAATCATGCCATTCATCACCTAACCTCAACTGGCTGTCATCACAGCTGGAGCTCGGCAGCCGAGCTGCCCTATCCGTTGTTGTGCCATGCCGTGCTCCATACCCTAGCACTTCACTGGCCAAGACTGAGGAAGACCGGGCTAGGCGGCATCTCGGCAAAGCCTAGCCCGAGGTGCCTCCACTGGCCAAGACTGAGGAGGACCGGGCTAGGCGGCATCTCGGCAAAGCCTAGCCCGAGGTGCCTCCTGGGGTCGGCCTTTCTGCCGGTCAGACAACTTCCTCGGATGTCCGCGCCTTCCCGGGTGCCGGTCACTCGGCCTATCTGGCTTCGGCCATTTTCGGACCGAGCATCCTGGTCCGACCGAGCACTGCCTTGCCGAGCAGTTTCTGTCCGGTCCGGGGTGGCACACACAGCCCGAACTCTACCCGGTCCAAGTTCTGGCAGCCCTTCTCTGGGCGAACAGTCGATCATCTCGGCTCAATGCACTGCTGGGCTTTCAACCTGCTCGGTCGATATCTCGGCCCAACTCCAGATCATAAATCACCCTCTCAATTGCCCTTTAATTCCGTCCACGAAAGCGTGACTGGGATTACTCACTTCGACCGAGATAACATTTCTCCGGTCTTCAAGACGCCAAACCTCGTCCGGGCTAGTTAACATAATTGTCTGCAAACTTGCCCGGTTATATTCCCCGGCTGACATCTTTTCTCCAAAAGTAGCTCGGCTGGCTTTTCGCCTCTTCAACCCGTCACTTCAGTCCTGACGTCGCCATAAATAGGGACACGTGGTGGGCTGCCATTGGTCATCGAGCAACCCACCCGCCGTCTGTGTCAGAATTTGAATTTGGGCGGTCTCATGCTTACATATACACGACCCCCATCATTTCATTTCTTCTTACTGCTGCTTCCATTTCTGACGATTCTGAAGCTCAAGCCTTCTCCTCAAACTCGACTGCCATTCTTCGTGTTCGAGGGACACGACCCTGTCCTTCACTGGTAAGTCATTCCACCCTCATTTTGTTGCTATTTTCCTTCATATTGCACACATTAGGGCACAAAAACGTAGTCCTTAGGGCATAGGCCATAGAAAACGTCTCAAACCTCCTACTGTTCTTGGTGTTCTTCGTCTTCCTGAAGAACACTGAAGAACTGGGCGAACCGGGCTCTCGGTCTTATTTTGATCCGAAAAACCAATCAAACCGGGCAAACAACATGTTTGTCGCAACCCCGGCACAAACCGAGATACCAAAAGGACTTTGTCGCTCAACCGGGCTAACATCTGGTCTGCTTGGGCGACCGGGCTCCTTAGATAGAGTAGACAACCGAGGTGGTTTGGCACTCTTAATGACCGAGCTAAAATCCAGCTCCTTTTGCGCGACTCTAGCTCTTAAATACGCCATTGTTCCAGACCTCAAGCTCTGTAACTGCCTTCATTCCTCCCATTATAGTGAAGCTTCCGCTGTTCTGTTACTTCTATAATCATTGTCTGACTTCGACGATCCTTACACCGGCTTCTTTTCTTCGGTGAGTTTACTATTCCTTTCGTTTTCAATTTTTTGATGCTTTCTATCACTTGCTGCCATTACTGCATTTGTTCAAACTTTTAACTTGTGAATCATACATCTGAATGTGTTTTTTCCACGATTTTGCCCTTGCCCATATCTTGAACACACGCACTGTTTCACCACTTCCCTGTACTTTTGCCACTGTTCATGGCCTTATACTTCTTGTATTCTTTATGCTCTTGATAGACCCTCTCTGTTCTTGATTCTGAAACTTGTTCTTGTTTCTGTTTTTTGTGTCTTTTCCAAATTCGTGCCTTTAATCTTCGTTTCCGTAGACTTAGGTTTGGGATTTGTCTGTAAAACCCATAATTTAGAAAAACTGAAACGAGCTTTCTCTAGATCCATACAAACCCTTACCAAAGTGTTTTTTTAGGTTTTTGGTCGAGGTCCTTTAATCCTTCCAAAAATTCTTCTTCTTGAAATCCGATATCTCCATTTAAGCCGACATTATGGGCATGTGGAAACATAGGGTAAACACCTCATCCAAACTAGAATTCTTTAGACAAGAGTTTGAAATCCCAGCCGACGTCCATCTGAGGTTGGCTGGGGATGATGATTCCATTATGTCTACTGATGACTCCATGCCTTTCCCTGTGGTAACCTTCATTGAGTGTGGACTTCGGCTCCCACTCAATATCATTTTCCGTGAAATACTTCATTATTACAAGTTGAACTCGATGCAATTTTCCATCAATTCCTATCGAACCATCAATGGTATCATAGCCTTAGCCAAACAAGAAAACGCTAGGATCACTTTAGCCGACATCCAATATAGCTATACTATGTGTGGCTTTAAAAAAGACACCGGCTATGTTTACTACCTCAAGCCGAGGTCCACTGAATACAAAATTGTTGCCGACCTCCCTGACTCCAACAAGGGAGATGGGGACGATTATTTCATTACTTCGGGGAACTGGGAGTTCACCCCAGATGAAGACCTCTATCTTTTCCCTCTCCTTTGATCAGTCTTTGTAGAAGGCAATGGTAAGAGCCCTGCATTCATACCTACTTGTTTTTTAAAGTCTTTCATACTTTATCTATTTCTTAACGTCTGTTTTTCTTGCAGCTGTTCCTAAGCCACCAAAAAACTTTCATCAATCCTTCATTCCCAAAAAAACTTTTGCCCTCTCCCGCATGTGCGGACCGGCCTCCCGCACGTACGGTTCTCACCCCCGCACGTGTGGTCTCTCCCGCACCTCCACTTCCGCACTTGCCTTTTATGCAGTCTACCACACAGCTCTCCCCTATTTCCTTGTACGTGCGGCCTTATCTCCCGCACATGCAGCCCCAGTCCTCCAGCCCGAAAAGTCTTCGGCGCCACCCCAGACACTCCAGACTCAACCTCGCACCTTCCGAAACAAGAGAGAACTCGAAATTGAAACAAACAAGAACGAAAATTTTGAGGAGTTTTCAAAAGTAACGAGCCCAACTGTTGACAGAACCACGCTTTAAAACCTAACATTTAAACGACAGCAAATCCAACATAACTCAAGAGAACAAGGAAACTACGCACCGGTCATCACACTTCACAAAGTAAAAGCCACGAGTTTGAATTTGAATATCGTATGAAGCGCTTGACCCCCTTAAAGCCACCCCAAGACATGTGAAAGTACTCTCCAACTCTCTTCCAAAAGGTCTTGCTTTTTTGCTCATTTCCATGCATGGCATCCAAGCTAGTGTTGAGCCAAGCCGATACAACCATATTATCTTCTTCTATGGAAAAGTTGCCTCCACGTGATTTCTTAGTAGTGGATTCCAATTGAGTAGAGAATGGAGACTCTTGGCCAACCACTTGACCAACTTGACTCATATACTGAGACTCCACAAATTGGCTATCAATGTTAGATCCCTCTTGTAAAAGATTTGCAAAAAATGGGTCTCCATTTGACTCCATCCCTACAAGAGATGTGAGTGCACTGATTGATTAACAAAAAGACCACATGTGTTTATTTATTTATGGAGATGAAAAAAATATAAAACTCCAAAATTATCATCCTTAACTAGTTCAATCCTAACGTGCAATAGGAATCAATTAAGGGAAAATTACAATTCAGTGTAGGTGGAGAAATTTTTTTTATAAAAAGGTAGATGTTTCAACTTAGAAAACACAAGGGTGCAACTTGCATCCCTTCCATGCATTCAAAATATGGCATGTTGTTATGTTTTTAAGCTTTTTTTTTTTTTTTTTCAATAGAGATTCCAAATTGAAAAAATGAGAACAAAAATGGTTTTGGTGTTCTGTAAAGCTATGTTGAAAATCAACATTCTTGATTTACTAATGAATCAATCAATTGGCATTGCATCTTGGACAAACTAGTCAGGCAATTTATCAAACAGTTACAATGCAAGAACATATATATGTATAATAACAAAAGTGAATATAGTTCATCAACTGATACATGATTTTGTAATGCAAGAACATATATGTGTATATAATAACAAAAGTGAATCTAATTCATCAACTGATACACGATTTAGAGAGAGAGAGAGAGAGAGAGAGAGAGAGAGAATCTGATGAACTTCCAAGATGGTGAGAATGAAATTTGTGTGATGGCTCTGGTAAGTGTTGACAGTAATGGTGGTATGAGAGATGGTGTTCTTATAATAAAAAATTGATTACCTTGTGAACAGTTTCTCACTTCATTAGACGAGCTATTATAACTTTGTCAAAATGAATGAAGCCTAGAGCGACTCTGATGCATCAACATATTTACAGTTTGGCTTTCTACAATAGCGTCAAATTCATTGTAGCGACTCTGATACTGATGCTCTTAGTACTTGTATTTTATGTGATATTAGGATATTGTCTAAGAACTATTAAATTAAAAATTAATAATTAAAAAATAGAGGTTAAAAATATCTCTTACAGTTCTCTTATAATCACTTATATTTCTTTTATCTCATAAATTAAAAATGTAAATAGAAACTATGTTAAACGCATGTTTAGTTTGATTTTCTGATTTTTTTTGAAAAAATAAAATCAATTAGATGAAAATAAATATTTTTGAATTTTTAAAAATGTCCTCTCAAAAAATAAAATTATATAAAAATAATAAATATTTTTTTTATTTTTTTAATAAATTAATTTTTAAATTTTATTATTATTTATTAAAAATCAAATCAAATAGAACTTTTGACTCATAAATATCTCAATTTCTCTTTGCTTTGAAATTTAAGTACAGAATGATATAGAAAACTATGGTATCATCAAGGCAAATGGATGCATTCAACTGACATATTTATTGGGTGGATCATCAATCAAAGCAGCTATTATAAATGAATATGAGCATAGGTGACTTTATCAAGACTGAAGAACGATGGAGGAAGTGCCACGTGTATGGACAAAATTGAAGATCGATTGAAATGTTAATTAATTTATGGTACTTATGTTATGTCAGTCACAATGGGGGCAAATAATTAATCTAACCAATCTGATAAAAAAATTGTCTAGTGATGAGAGCTCATGTACTGAATGCTGATTACATTGCTGCCCCTCGCACCAATAAAGACCACATGGTTCTTTATTATTTGATATGATAATCTCAAATGTTGAGATTTTGTATTGAACTCTTCCAAAAGATGGATGGTGTTCTAACTATTGTAATTGTGATGATGAACTTAGAGCATCTCCAATGCACTAGGCATATAATACTTGTTAGTTAAAATGCTTAGTGTGATTCACTTTTTTCAATTCTAACGCACTAGGCATATGATTAGGCATTTTGGCTCAACTCATATTCACTAGCTACATGTATCTAGCCTTCAACGCTAGGCAAAATGTATTCAATCATTAGGATCATTTCCCTCCATCTTTGTTGTTGACGTGGCATTCTATAAAATTAATAGTATTTGGATTAATAGCTAAAATAAAAAGCATAGTTGGAGTAAAAACATAAAACAGTTGATAGGCAAAATAAAATATATACTTTATAGTAATATTTAGATAGGTAAAATGCCTACTACCGTTGGAGATGCTCGTCCATATGAGATGCATAACAATCTAACACCTGATGAGTGATGATGAATTATTATTCACTTTTTCCTTACAAGTAACTGATTTGATCACAGAGTGCCTTTTATTTCTAATCACTAATCAAGTAACATAGATGGTTTGTGAGGTTTTTGCAAAAAGAACAAAATTTACAAAGATTCTGTTGCAATCTCCCATTTGTTTTAAAAAATGGAGGGATTGAGAATGAGATAGAGGTAAGACCCACTAATAGTGTGTTTGCTTTGGGAGATGGAGAGGGGATTGAGATAAGAATCAGGATCCCTTCCATAACTTTCTATTTGCTGGGCCATTGGATCCACTTTTGGGTCTAATTTTGATAATCCGAACCGTTCACATTTTAAGATTTGTGGAGTACATCGTACCTGTAAAAAATCAAGTTGATCGGATATCAAAAAGCATGTGTTTGAAAAACTGTTTATTAATTTTTTTTTAAAATGATTTGTAGTTTGATGATCAGAACACGTAGTTTTTGATATTCGATCAACTTGATTTTTTACAAGTATGATATACTCAACAAATCTTAAAATATGAATGATTCGGATTATCAAAATTGGGTCCAAAATTGGGCCCAATGACCCAGCAAGTAGAAAGTTAATGAGAGAAATTAAGGAAGGGATCCTTATTCAATAGATGGGCCTCCGAATTAGAATGGGTCATAGAGAGGGGATTGAGATGGAGGTGAGAGAGTCAGTATTAGAAGTTAGTCCTCCGGCTTAGTGATTTTTATTGTTATTTTTATTTATTTATTTTTTACATATTGGGCATTTTTTTTAACATTAATGTTTAATGTTTTTGTATTTTTTGTTAATTAAAAATTATAGTTTTATTTGTTTTAATATTTTATATTTTTTATAGGGTAATAATTTAACAATTCCTACACTAACAACTATCATCAAAACAAATATAATTTTATTTAATCCTCTCACTATCAATCCCCTCTATCCTACCTCTAAAACCCCATAATCCGTGAATATTTCCTATACAATAATTATTAAATTTTATTGTATTCTTAAGATAACAAAGTTCAGACTTTCATATATATATATATATATATATAATTAAATATTCTCATAATATAGACAAAAAGATTGACGTAAGTACAAAAAAAAAATCTCCATCGCATTAAGATGATTGGAACACTGCACAAACAAACAAATTAAGTGAAATAAACAACTATTTTACTAGTTATATGCAAGGGACTTTTCAAATAAAAATTAGCAAACCAAGGTCTACATCCAATAGTCACATAACATTTGCACATGCAATCTTATGGCGGTCTAAAGGTGTATTCTCTTTAATTCTCATATTTAACTTTTATTAGAAACAATATATTCGTTTCTTGGGGTCATATTTTTGGTATGGAACATTTTATGTGAATTTCAAAATTAGTCGAGATGTATATAAATTAATCTGAATATCTGATCATAAAAAAAAGAAAAAAAAAAAATACACATTGAAGTACAAAATTAATTGTCACATGGAAGTACTAAACTAATTGTAATATAGAGTTCATAGATTATTGTCAAACTTAAGATAATAAATTTTTTTTTTTTTTTTTGGTGCGCATCCGAGTTTAAATTAATGTGAAATTAAGGTTAGATATGCAATGATAAGTTAGAGAATTGTATGACCAATAATTACTACAGGAACCATATAATTATACTATTTAATACTATTATATAAACAGTAAACTATACACTCAAAAAAAAGAAAAATCAGAAAATTACTTAGATTTTAGCGTGCGTGGATTAGATTTGTTAGAGGTGGGACTCACCACCCATTAAGCAAGCATCTACACCCACCATTCATTTTGTAGATAGTTTTCCTGTTAATATTTTGGCTTCCTAACTTTTTCGTTATATAAAAGTAAAACCACAATTTGGTTGAATGCAATTTTATTTTTATTTTTATTTATATATTTTTTGAAATTAACAAAAATTTGTTTGGTGATTTTTATTTTTTTTCATAATAGTGGAATTGATTTTAAATTTTTCAAAATTTTTAGGCAGTATTTAGTTTACTAAAATAAGAAGGAATTTAGAATTACCGTTTCCTTATACTAATAAACAATAAATTCATTTATATATATTTTCATAACTTGTTTAGTAAATTAAGGGGTTATTTGTGATGTCCTAAATAAGTACACTTTTTGACTTTTTGGACTAAAAAGTTGAAGAAAAAAATATGATTGTTTGGGTTAACTTTTTGACTTTTTATGAAAAAATGTATATTAAAAAATTGTATAAATTAGTGTGCAGGGAAAAATTAAGATTAAGAATTGTGCAGTCGTAATTTTTGACTTTTGATGAATAGTAATAACTTTTTAACTTTTTGAGTAACTTTTTGACTTTTTAACCACATATCAAAACTTGGCCTAATATGAGAATAGACATTCTCACCAAGCAATTATTTCATCCTATCCTATTCTAATAAACTAAATATAACATTAAAAACATAAAAATATTAAAGAGTGTATTTTCTGTTATTTTCAAACAAGTTTTGACTATCTACTCCCTCTCACTACTGTAGGCCACTACCCACCAATGCCCACTACTTCCCTCTGCCACCTCTAGTTGCCAACTAACTGACCCCTCTCCCATGACTCTTGGTAACTTCCAGCCACCCGCACATCTCTTAGGAAAAAAGGTTTGAGATTGTTTTTATTTCTTGAATCCATCATGCTTAATGTATTGAAATTGATCAATTTTTTATTTTTTATTTTTTATTTTTTTTTCTCTTATCACTCAACATGTGTTTATGCGAGAATTGTGAGGATTAAGGAAAAATACGTCTTTCTCATTTCTGCATCTCTTACTACACAAAAGTTTAGTTTTCTAAATTAAGTACACTTATTTAGTTAATGTCAAATAATATCTTAATTAATTATGATTAGATAAAAATAATTCAAACTAATTATAATTAATTAAAAAAATGAAATTCTTTGAGAATGTGGAAATGTGAGATCTCAGAGAATCTAATCATCCTTTTTATTTATGAAGAAAATGAAAATGAAAATCTTCAATTGATTTTTCTTTTTTTATTGGGTAAGGACAAATTATTCGCGAATTTTGTATCATTATGCATCATATTTTTCAATCAATTATAATTGGATAGAAAAACAAAATAAAATTTAAGGTCTACTTTGCCTAGACACCACCTCTTTTGAAAAAGTAAAAGTGTGAGGTCTCTAAGAATTCATTTCATGGATTAAATAAAAATCTTCAATTCATGATTTAAATAATTTGTTTTGGGTTAATCAATAAGAAATTAATTAGAAATATAACATCTCAAGAAATATCCTATAATACAGGAAAATAAACAATAATCATTACATCAAAGAACTTTGATAATAAGAGAAAAATAATTAATTTTTTGCACGAATCTTTTAGATTTAAGTGTATAAATGTGAACAGTTGGACTAACCCCTGTTTCAATTTACCTTAATTCATATTCAATGGCTATAAAAAATTCATATCATTAATTTTTTTTTATTTTAAATTTAAATTGAAAACCACGAGTGATTTAAATAATAATAATAATAATAATAATAACATTATAGTTAGTATAAAGGGAGATTTACCAATAAATTCCAAAATTTAAACTTATGAACCAATTGGTCCCATTTTTATTCTATTAAACCGCTTAGTCCCATTTAATTGTGAGAGACGTAATTACCCTTATGTATCCTATATTTGATGCGGCTGGGGGCTTCAAGATTGGGTGATGCGCGTGTGTGGCTCACGTGCGCGATTAGTAAAATGGATGTGTGGTGTATTGCATGTGATACACTGCCATGGCGTCACACAATGGCAAACCGCTGTAAGGGGTTTTTATTTGGGCTGGGCATTCTCTCACTCTCAGCATTCTCTCTCTCTCTCACATAGAGACCCAGCCACACACATAGCTCCTCTCTCTAGCAGACACAAGACGCCATTAACACACACAGCAGCAGATCAAACACATGTGATTCCATATCGAACACATCATCATCCGAGGGCGATGGCGATGGCTTCAACACATCGAACACACTGATATATCGAACACATCGAACACACTGATACACGCAGACACACAGATAAAACACATCGAACACCATCGAACACACATGTGATTCCAGATCGGACAAATCGAACACACTGATACACGCACACACACAGATGGAAGACACTGATACACGCAGACACACAGATGGAACACCATCGAATGCGACCTGGGGAACCTCTCGAATAGTCTGGATCGGACCGACCCAGATCTCGGAGGACGGTTATGGTTAAAGCTCTGGTTCTAGGTCCGGTCCAGCGCCTTAGGAGGAGGAGGAAGATAGTCTTCTTCCGGATCTTCAACGACCCGGATCGAAACTTCATCGGTTGGGTTTTGGGGGTTCTGGATTTCCTCCGGAACATCGATCTGGAGATTGAAATCTGGAATTTGCAGAGTCTCACCGGGTTAAGGAATGAGATCGACTCGGCAAACCGGACAAGTCACATGAGAATTGAGCCAAGCATCGATGCATTCGGGGTAAAACACATGGTTGCATTTGGGGATCAATCTGAGATTCTCAACGTCTTCGAATTCATTGAGACAAACACATGGTCAAGCCCTCTCAAACACACTGATGCACGCAAACACACAGATGGCTTCAACACACACTCACACACACACACACTAATACACACACATGCGCGCGAATCTCTGAGGGTGTGCCACACCGGAATGAAAGTGGGACCAAATCAGTGAACCAAAAATGACAGTTTGTAAATCAATGAAAGGGCACTCTCGTCCACAGAGTGAAACAAAAATGAAAAAAAAAAAGCAAAAAGGACTAAATCAACACACTAGCACGACTATTTGGTATAATAGAATAAAAGTGGGACTATTTGGTATAACAGTTTGTAAAGTAGGATTTATTAGTAAATATTCCTAGTATAAACTATTGGTTTTAAATTTTAATAATTTGTTGTAACTTTATAAAATGAAAGGGAGATTCTTATTTCATGTATTAAAAAAATAAAAATGTGATTTGAGGCTCACATTTTTTAATATAGAAATTCATAATTATTTGGGATTAAAATCTAATGTATTGACTCATAATCACCGAAATTATATTTTTATTTATTTATTTATTTCTAAAGCTGATTATTGCACATAGCATGTGATAGTGTCAACCCATATAGGTTATTATATAGTCTAGAAATGAATTTTTTAAACATAAATAGCGTTATCATCATTTTATTTTTAATAATGACCTTATTTAATGAGTATGTTTATATACTTAGCAAAAAAATTATTCAAAATTAAAAATCTAAGTTCAAGATATATTTATAGAGTGATCCCACAATAATAAGAAAGTTAAATATACACCTTAAATATGAAATTCTGAGTAATTTTTTGTTCTTTTTTTCTTACACTGTGTTTGATTAAAGGATTTGAGTAGGGATTTAGAAAGGGAAATGAAAATAGTAGGTGAAATATGAATAAAATATATTTATATTTTCACCTAATTTCACACACCTTTTCCCTTTATCTTTCTAATTTTTTTTCTAAATCTCTCAACCAAACACAACGCTAATGTATAGATTTTTCTTGATTTAAAAAAAATAAAATAAAATAAAATACACATGATATGATCATACGATTAGATATAACTATTTTAAATGAGGTGAGATCCATTAAATGTATAGTAACCATTCTATGTGATATAGTTATGTCCAATTCCGTAATCTAATTTTGTGCATAGAGAATAACTATGTTTTTAAATCACATTTAATTGATTATATGAGTTGTTATTATTGCATTATCTTTTACTATTTCTGATATAGATGTAAATCATTATTCACTGTTATTTTTACTTTATTTTGTTGAAAAAGCATTATCTTTTACTATTTCTGATATAGATGTAAATCATTATTCACTGTTATTTTTACTTTATTTTGTTGAAAAATGTCAACAAAATGATTGCAACCCTCTCGTATCATGCTGTTAATGATTTCAAAATATATCATTTTAATGTTTTGTTTGATTGAGAGATTTAAAAAGAGATTTAAAATAAGAATAGAAAAAGTAGGTAAAATATGAATAAAATATACTTACATTTCACTTAATTTCACATATCTTTTCCCTTTCTCTTTTCCTTTCTATTTCTAAATCCCTCTTTAAAATCTCCAATTACAGTGTGACTACGTTTGTTTGGTAGATTAGATTGGATGGAATTGTTAGTGAGAAAATGATTAGTAAAGAAATTGTTAATGCGAGAATTATTAGTAAAGAAATGAAGCAAAAGTAAATTTATTTTGATGATAATGTAAAAAATAATTACTGAGGGAATAAAACAAGCAAGAAATTTACAAACACAAAAAAAAAAAAAAAAAAAAAAAAAAGCCTTGAACATTGTGTCGTGGGGTTGGTTTTTCAATCCCACCTGTATTGAAGGCATCCCAATCCCACCACCCCGTAGGACTAATAATCCCCTTGAAGGGACAATCCAAGAACCCCATAAACCAAACAATCAAGATATATGTGGGGTCCACTTATGTATAGTAACCATTCTATGTGATATAGTTATGTCCAATTCCGTAATCTAATTTTGTGCATAGAGAATAACTATGTTTTTAAATCACATTTAATTGATTATATGAGTTGTTATTATTGCATTATCTTTTACTATTTCTGATATAGATGTAAATCATTATTCACTGTTATTTTTACTTTATTTTGTTGAAAAATATCAACAAAATGATTGCAACCCTCTCGTATCATGCTGTTAATGATTTCAAAATATACCATTTTAATGTTTTGTTTGGTTAGGAGATTTAAAAGGGGTTTAGAAAAAGAAATAAAAAAATAGGTAAAATGTGAATAAAATATACTTACATTTCAGCTAATTTCACATATCTTTTCTCTTTCTCTTTTTCTTTCTATTTTCAAATCTCTTTTCAAATCCTCCAATTACAGTGTGGTTACGTTTGTTTGGTAGATTAGATTAAATGGGATTGTTAGTGAAGAAATAATTAGTAAAGAGATTGTTAATGTGAGAATTATTAATAAAAAAATGAAGTAAAAATATATTTATTTTGATAATAATGTAGAAGATAATTAATAAGAGGATAAAGCAAGAAATTTACAAACACACTTAAACAAAATAAAATAAAAAAAAGCCTTGAACATTGTGTCGTGGGGTTGGTTTTTCAATCCCACCTGTATTGAAGGCATTCCAATCCCACCACTCTGTAGGACTAATAATCCCCTTGAAGTGACAATCCAATTAAGAGCCCCATAAATCAAACAATCAAGATATATGTGGGGTCCACTTCAATCCAAAGCCAATTCCACCCATGAATCAGGATAACAAACATGGCCTAAGGGTGTTCATGTGCAATTATATTTGTTCATTGTTTCCATTTCCACGCTTGTTTTTTCATTTTTTTCTGCCTCTCATGCCCTTATTGATTGCAAAATAGTATACATCTCAAGGATATTTATGAGCAATTGCATTTGATCAATAATCATTATAATTGCAAAGCATTGAAGGTTTGAGCAAATAGTTATAAATCTTAGCAAAAATTATTTTCCAGAGGAAGAATGGAAAATTAATTCCATTTTTATAGTGGTGTAAATTTTGTGTGTATAGTGTAAGTCTTTTTTGTGTTTTAAAATTGCACCAAAAAAGATTTTGTAGTACAATTGCTTTATAACTGCTCCACTAATTTGCAATTTATCGTTAATTCTATGGATGACTTTAAAAAAGTTAAAGCAGTTAGAGAGAGAGAGAGAGAGGGGGGAGAGAGGGGGAGCCTAAAGTATAGAGCTCCAATGTGAAGACGTCAATTTTGTGAGGCCTATTAATGGTATGTTTCGAGTCTCTTTTGATAATTTGAATAGTTCATATTATAAGATTTATCAAATAGATTATTTACGCAAAAAAATCAAGCAAATTAGACACATGTAGCCCCATAATAATAATAGCACATTTGTTTTTTAAAAAATAAACAATTAATATAATTTTAATAATTTTTTAAAAATAATTAGTTGTTGATCATAGGGTTATCGATATCTGATTTTGATTTTTGACATGATTGATATACTCGACAACCCTTATAATATGAACGGTTTAAATTACTAAAATAGATTCGAGAAATACCCTTAAAAATTCTCATTGCAGAACTATGTACCTTATGATACAGTAACAACTCTATGTCCATTCAAGTGCAGTGCTTATGATGTTGAGAAAGCATCAAAATAAATCTTACTTTTTAATAAAATTGTCGATAAATCTTATTGACACTATGTTAAAAGTGCTAATAAAGTTCAATTAGTGTGATATTTTCGCTATGATGTAAGTTACTTCCATTTTTGTTGGGGTTGGCTGGAATTCATTATGTGGTTGATTCATGTGGGTTGTGTGCACAAAGACCCTTGGGAGTGAGAGATGCAAGTGAGTTTTCACATGGTTCAATGATGTGTGAGGTTGAAAAGGTTGTTGACGTGATGGAGTAAGAAAATGGGTTTATTTCTAAACTCGATTTAATGTTTTGTTTTCTCTACCCTCTATAATTTCTCTATGAATTTATTAGCATCTTTGTTAGTTTTTATTTATTTTATTTTTTATTTTATGTGGGTGTGTGTGTCTGGGAATGGGTGCATAAGGATTTGAAGTTTAAGTTATACAATTTCATTCAACGATATTTTATATTATTGTCAATAAAGATATAATAATTAGACGAAGAAGTCTATTGTCTGAAGCTTTACATCGAGATAAACTCTATATTTTACTGATTCATATGCTTAAATTTGATTGACAATTGTCATATTAGAGCATCTCTAATGTAAAAGATGAATTGTTCTTATACCATTCTATACTGTTTTTATACCCTTTTTTGAAGAGGGAGTGGTGTGGCCCTCCTAATGTTTGTTTTGTTTCAAATGTACTGAACTTATCTTCTTAATTTAATGCACTCATTTTGTGAAAAAAAAAAAAAAAATCTATCAAAGCTAAGTTTTGCAAAAGAAATACTAGAAATGACACTTATACCATCAGAATAAAATTCTTAAATTTGACATTTTGACAATAGCATGGTCAAAATTTAGCTTTAAGATGCAATTTTGACAATTCACCATTGATTGAGAAAAGTTAGGACACTAACATTTCACAAAAATATACCAACATGCTCATAAGCTATGGATGGGCCAATGCCAAGTGATACAATAAGGTCGATGAAAATTTGTGGATGCTCAATATGTTTGGTGGTATAATTATTAGTTGTCTTAACATGTGTAATTATAAATGTATTCAAAAGACTTCAATTGATGGATTGAATTATATAAAAAGATTAGATTATTTCTTAAATGCATGTATTGTTTACATTAACAATGTATCGTTTGCATGATGAATTTTTTAAAAAACTGAAATTGATAAAATCTTACCCAAAATCAACTAACAAGATAAAATAGATCAACCAAAATATCAGTTGAAAAGGGATAGGTTAGAAAACTTGAAAGCAAAAACTTAATTAGTAATTTTGCATCAAAAAACAAGAAAAACCAATTTTAAATAAAAAATGCACAAAGTAAAATCTACACACGAAAAAAATTTAGAAACCCCTCATTTATAATTTTACCATATTTTTCCTCTCTTACCATGGCACTGACATGTTTGGGAGTCCAGAAATCTTCAAAATAGTTAAAGTGGAAAATATCAAACAGCCCACAAAACCTTCAAAGATCTACCACTTTGCATCAAAATGAACCAAGATTTTCTCTCTTTTTCTCCCTTAAAAAAAAAAAAAAAAAAAAAAAAAATTCTTCAAACCGATGTAGAGAACACTTTATAAAGCCTTTAATCAAAACCCTTATGCATTGAAAATTCTCAATGGAGGTTGGTATTCTCTGAATACTGATAGGCAGCCCAAGGAAAGAGTACTTGGGCTGTCTTGCAAGGGATAGTGGGCTTCACATGTGTTTCGTTATGGGCCTTGTGACTGTTCTGTTTTTGAGAAATTAACTTAAAATACTCCAATGCATATGTAACCATCTAATATGCTTGCCAAGACCAATTATTTGCCCAACTGACAAAAAAAAAAAATCTAAAATGCTATATATTGTTATTATTATTATTGGTCACATATGACAACCTATTTGGATACTCATAAATAGGTTGTTATTTGGGAGGAGATTAAGATCTTGCCATGCCCTCGATAATACAAAATGATAAAGAAAAATGATCGAGTAAATTATAAATTGGTGGAATAGTTATAAAATAATTGTATTATAGATGATAATATTTTCTAGTACAACTCTGACAGACAGAAAAGATTTACACCAAGCATAGGAATGAACTTGCCATGCATATAGGAGACTTGCACTATCCTAAAAATATAATTATTTCTCCATTGTTCCATTGAAACGCAATTTCTCCACACGCAAAAAAACAATGATATGTAAGATTGTTTAAGTTAAATATTTATTATTCTCAAAGTTATTAAAAAAAAATACTACTCAACTGGTCTCAACGGCTTAATTGAGTGACAAGTTAAATTATAATTGACACTTCACAAAGTGAAAGTTCCGAGTTTGAATTTAAATATCGTACGAAGTGCTTGACCCTCTTAAAGTCAGCCCAAGACATACATTATGTTTCCGATAATTATTCAGTATATTGAGGAATGCATATGCCCAAAGACTAGTTGGAGCAATGCACGAATACCCTCGTTTAAAAAAAACAAAAAACATTGAGCACTCTTCTAACTGCTTAACCTTCTTTTGTTGGGGTAACCACATCCACAATTTGGTTTTAGCTCGATTCAGGAAAACATCAAGGATCAAACCATTGCTATCAGTCAGTTTCATAAAATTTGAAACTAAATTGAATCATAAAAAATCAAACTAGATGGAACGATTGAAATGCAATTTGGTTTAATTTTAAATTATGATTTCTAGTAACATGCCATTATTCACAATCTACTCACAAAATATTATTTAATACAACAAAAATCAAGTCAAATGTATCATTTTTCAAACATTAAAGCAACATACCATTATTGAAATTTTTCAAAAAAATATGCAATGCACTTTCATTTTTTGAAAAATAAGTAATATGTCATCAAATTTCAAATATCAATTAACAACTAAATTGTTCCTACTCATAAACAAGAGTATTATCAAGCAGCCATTGTTAAATACAAATATTCCCAACAATCATATTGTTCAACAATTAAAACTAAAATTCTACAAGTAAATAAAAAATCTAGAAGGACCAAATTCTACAAAAATAAATAACATATCAAACACTAGCAACCTGCATTTATAGAGAGAGAAATGGTCAAGTTTGGTTCCAAATCAAAACCATGACTAAAAATTCATGAATTGAACTGCAGAGTGCAATTCACTTATTTCATAAATCAGAATCAAACCAAATATTAAAAAAATCAGACTCGATCGGTTTGTGATTTTTTTCTTTTTCTTTCTTTTCTCACCCCTACAATTATGTATTTAACTCTACAATGGCTGATGCAACCAGTGACGAAACAAAATAATCATCTTTGTTTCTTTCTTTCATATTTTCTTCCATTTTTCTAGGTGAAATATTTATTACACAATATGAGCTTTATTTTAAAAACGCCGCGCACAACACAATAAGTCCAAACCACTAATCAATGCGATTGCCCCAACAATCACCAACCTCTCTTACAGTGCATGATTTTAGTATCACTCATTTTCTTGACAGTCAAACAAATAAAGGAAAATAAGGGAGATAAAATTTTCTATCCAAGAAAGCATTGAAAAAGTCAAGAGAACCACGAAATCATAATCCAAACAAAAGGACACAGGTGGTTTGTTTCATAAATAAGAAGAGCATTTTCGAAACAAATAAATTTCCAGCCTTGGGTGATGACATATATGTAACTGAAGCCATTTACTCTTGAATAAATAATGCTATTTTTGGATAACAAGAAGGCAAGCGGATCACTTTGATCAAGGAAGAAGTTGAGCAAAATCTACTTGCTCATCCAAAGAACCAACCTCGATATGGAAGACAATATATATATATATATATATTTTTGGTATTTTATTTATCATGTGATTCATCACCATTATGTTAATTTAATGCGTCTCACCAATTATATATCTGTGAATTAGATAAGTTTAAAAAATGAATTAGGTCAACACGACATAACTTTAGGTGTGTCAGACTAGGTATGAGCACCAGGTCTAACTTAGGCCAAGTTTGGCATATTTAAAATAATTCATCTTTTTATCTTTTTATCTTTTTTCTATCGCATCACCTCTCTACTTTTCTGCACATCTTTTCGTAAAAAGATAAAAAGTACACTTATTTAGATCATTCCAAACAACCCATTAATTGAGTGGGTACTAACTTAATTGGCAAGAAATCAAACTATAATGATTTAACCATTACCTATAATTACATCTATTGTATTTTACGTTTCAATGATTAATAAAATAGTAATTGTTTTTTTTTTAACTTAATATGGGTAGGGTTTGGTTTAATTTTGAAATCATGATTTTAATTAAAAAATTTCAAAACTTATATCCAAACACTCAATTCAAAACTCTTTTTAAATACAGCTCATATTGAGAAAAAAAAAATATTTACAATAAAAAATATTTATCCCAAAAATATAAAATTAAGAAAATTTTAAATTTTTTTAAAAAAATAAACCCAAAACAATTTCAAAATACAATTCAAAATACTTTTCAAAACTCATAATCAAATAAATTTTCACTTTTTAAAAACTCATTTTAAGAACTCTATTTTCAAAACATAAAAGCACATTTAAATTATGATTATAAAATTAAGAGTGAAACGCCAATAAATTTCAAAATATGCTCTTGTGAACTGTTTAGTTCTCCATTTTTTTTCTTATGAACCTAAAGGTCCCGTTAAAGTGGAAATTATATAAAAGGGTAGTCACTTTCATGTTTGAATTTAATTTTTCAGGGATAAAAGTAGGTTTCTTAAAATGTAAAATTACACATTTAGGCAATTTGCACTATAGAAGTTTTGGATCTTCCCTCATTATAGAACAAATCCCACATTATGAACAAAAAACCTAGCACTCTAATGTAACACTCAAATAATGTAACATACTAAAAAACTCATTTGTGTACTTTTTTCAAACGTAACAATGTAACACTAAAAAAAAAAATCTTTAGTGTATTTTTTCCAAACATAATACTCCAATATAACACACACACAAAAAAAAAAAACAATTGTTAGTGTACTTTTTCCAAATATAAAACTCCAATCAGTCTAATACCAAATGTAACACTTCAATATAACATACTCTAATGTAACACACAAAAACACTAAAAAAAACTTTTTAGTATACTTTTTCCATACGTAACACTCACGGTTTAAAATTATACATTTGTCCAAAACTTACTACGGAATATTTGTACTCCTTTTGGAATGGTTTGAAGAACCTCAAATTCTTTTTTTTTTTAATGTTACATTGGTGTGTTATGTTTATAAAAAGCACACCAAGAAGTTTATATATATATATACGGCGCTGCTTGAGGGCCCGAATTTCGGGGCTCGAATGCCCCGAAATTTCCACTTTAGGTAAAAAAAAAAAAAAAAAAAGGAAAAAAGAAAGAAAAAAAGAAAACAGTTTCTAAAAATGGAAATTAGGGGCATTATGGGCAAATTTTTTAGGGCCACCAATCATTTTCCATATATATATATTGAAACGTTACGTTTAAGAAAAGTACACCATTTTTATTTTTTATTTTTTTTTTGTGTGTGTTACATTAAAGTGTTCAGTTAAAGAATTTTTTTGGAGTGTTATATTGAAATATTACGTTTGGAAAAAGTACACTAAGAAGTTTTATTATGTGTTACATTAGAATGTTATACTGAAGAGTTTTTGTGTATTACATTAGAATGTTACACTAAAGAGTTTTTTTAGAGTATTATATTTGGGAAAAGTATACTAAGAATTTTTTTTTTTTTTTTTGTGTTACATTAGAATGTTACACTAAAGAGTTTTTGATAGTATGGACAGACGGATACAGATGAATATTTTTTAGATCCGTCAATATTCAAACAGATGGCAGATGAGAGGACATCCGCCAACCCTTCTTAAGAAAATGATATTATATTTGTATATTTTGTATGTTAAAAAAAGACATTTTATTTAGTTATAATATTAACTATTTATGAAATATGAAAGTTTGGATTTTATTTTAATTATAAAAAATGAACAATAAAAAATTTTGGACTTAAAATAAGGCTCAAAATAGTAAAAAAATTACTCTAAAATAGTTTTTTTTTTTAAAAAAAAAAAAACACATAAAATAGTAAAGCCAATCTGCCAAATTGATCGTCATTCATTCGCTAAACCACACAGCCCGCTCAATCTACATATGTTAAATAAGCGGACAGATGCGAATTAATTTTTATTAATCTACCTAAGTTCGAACGGATGGCAGATGGAATGCCACTCGATCTAATCCGAGCATCCCTAATTTATACTATTATATTAAGTGAAGTGTCCAAACCTTCTCCTTATGCCACGTTTCCTCACTTTTCTATTTAAAACAAAAAAATGTGCACGAGGCACAAAATTTTGGCCTTGAGTTTAAAAGAGAAAACTCTTACCATTTCAGCAATACACATATTGTGATATTATTTAATTTTTTTCATTAATTTAAATTGCACACGTATCGCGTATACCAACTACTAATATATCTAATATAATTTATACTATATATTAAGTAAAAAGGGGTTTTTAACCCCAAGCATTGTGGGAACTCCAATCTCCCAATCTAAATTTCATGATTTTTTTATTTAAAAAAAAAAAAACCTTAGCATTTATTAACTTCTCTCAACACCCAAGTCTTACTCTCATAATAACACTTTAATGCATTAAGAACAAGTATAAAAAAAATTCTTTGAAATCTAACACATATGAATTCCTTGAAAAGTCTCAACACATATGATTATTATCCCTCATAATAACACTTTAATGCATTAAAAATAATTATAAAAAAAAATCTTGAAAGTCCAACACACATGATTATTATCAAAATATTAAACTTTAATATAATATAATAAAAAAAAAGAAGTCATTTAATTCCTTAAAAAGTCCAACACATATGATTATTATCAAAATATTAAACTTTAATATAATATAAAAAAGAAAAAAAAGAAGACATTTAAAATAAAATAAAATAAAAAGACATTTAAAAATCACAATTCACATATATAGATAGTTGTAAATATATTAAGAAAAATGGGGTTTCTAAACCCCCAAGCTTTGTGGGAACTCCAATCTCTCAATCTTAATTTTCTAAATTTTTTATTTAAAAAAAAAACTCAGTATTTATTGATTTGGTCAAAATCCTCTGATTAGCATTTATTAACTTTTTCAATCCACATGCCTACATTTATTGATTTGGTCAAAATTTCTGATTAACATTTAAAATCCCTTTATACAAATAATTATAGATACAGCTCGTGCATAGTTACTGCAGTAGCCTTTTTAATTTCTCCTGTACACTATGGTTAGTGATAAGATTGTTAAATTATTTTTATAAAAAATCTTAAAAAACATAATTTATATATTAAAACAAATTAAAACAAATATAAATATTTATAATTATCTCGTGCATAGCACAGGTGATAGGCTAGTTGACTACTATTATAAAAATGTGAAGAATCTGCCATGTTTTTTACTTTTTTAAATCTCAATTTTACCCTATCCAATCTACTATATTTTTTAAAAGTCATGAAAAGTTCTATATAAACCAACTATCTTTTTATTTTTGGAGTTGAATACTCAAAAATGATATATCTACTTCCAAGAGTCATGTATAAATATAAATAAACCGGCTTCCTTCTTATAAATAAATAAATAATTGTCTCCCTATTTTTTATATTGATGATGATTGAAGAACAAAAAATAATTATTCTTTCTTATTTCTTGTGTTTACTTCTATACCGATATATATATAATATTTATAATTGTCTATTATGGATCAAATCACTGTAAATAATTTTGGTTGAATCTTAAAATTGTATGCATTCGTTTGAATCTAGATAGATATTTGTTGAATCTTACTCTTCTTATTTCTTGTGTTTACTTCTATACTGATATACATAATATTTATAATTGTCCACAATTGATCAAATCACTGTGAATAATTTTGGTTGAATCTTAAAATTGTATGCATTCGTTTGAATCTAGATAGAGGAAATGACATGCGTTTTTAAAACAGATATTTGTGCTGAATCTCAAAATTTCGCAGGTTATCTTCATACACTTTCTTTTTGTTTAAATTATACTTTACGAACTGTAATATTTTACATGGTAATTTAATAACTAAGGTATGATATCAAAATTCTTAATAAGAACCACTTTCGTTGGTTTTATTTTTTAAATCTATTTTTTAATTTTTAATTTTTCATATTTTCTCAGTTTTGATGATTAAAGATACTGAAATTTCTTCATATTTTACATATAATTATACTTTTACATGAAAATCTAATATCTAATAATCTAAATAGAATTAAAAATTAAAATATTGGTAAAAAAAATTATAAATTCAAATATATATTGATTTTTTTATTATTATATTTTTGTTGTTGTTATTATTATTATTATTAATAAATTTTTTGCCCAAAAAAATACACAACAAATTATTTTCTAAGTGTATTTAGATTAAGTGAATCTAAATCTAAAAGCAAAATAAATAAATAAAGTATTAAATTAAATGAATCTAAAAAGATAATAAAAGGGCTATTAAAAAAAGTGTCAAAGATAAAAACAAAAAAAATCAAAACAAAAGTTCAAAAAATCAAACTAAGACTTGGTTTGGGATACACTAAAAAAGTCAAAAAGTCACTATCCTATTTAAGTCACATCATCTTATTTAAGTCACATCACCTCTCTACCACATCACTTCAAACTCAACCCATACCCAGCCCATATTTCATAAAAAGTCAAAAAGTGTACTTATTTAGATCATCCCAAACCAATCAAACACTATAAACTTTTTTTTTTTTTTAAATCTTTCTTTACTAATATCTAATTTTATACAAACTATTCACAAATTCCTTTTCAATTTTTGTGTGAATTTAATAATGATTAAAAAATAGTGTACACTATTACCCAAAAGACAACCTAAGAGGGGGGTGAATTAGGCTTTACAAATAAAAACAATAATAACCCAATAAAAATTTTAATTTGCACAACAGATAAATATAGCTAATGAAAGGATGATTAAAACAAGTATTCTAACAGCTATATCAGTTAATGAATTTGGCACAGTAAAAATGTAAGATATAGCTATGACAATTTAAACAAAATAAATAGATGAGGGAGAGAGAAACAAACAAATTTATAGTGGTTCGACTTCAACCAAGCCTACATCTATTCCTCAAGTTTCACTTGAGACTTTCTACTACACTCTAACTTCATAGGGGCGCTAACAACCTCTTTACTAATGAAGCAATCCTCTACAGATTTTACACAGACTTTCTAAGTCCAAACCCTTGCACTAAAGGAGTCAAGAACACTGAGTGTACTACACTCTTACAAGGTTGAAATGAAGTTGTTTTTGCTTTCAAAGAAAGCTACAAGAGTTATCTCTCTAAGATAGATATATAAGATAAAACTCTGATTTTTTTGTAAACCTCACACAGATAAGATGAGCTTAAAGCTATAACGCTCAGTGTATAATTTTTATGAGAAAAATGTAAACCAAAATTTGAAGAACACTTCTCAGAGAGTAAATGAAATGTGAGAGTGACGATTGATTAGAGAATGTTTTCTAACTTGTATTGTTGCTTGTATCTTATTCAGCAGAAGCCCTGCTATTTTTCAAGGAGAACATTATGGAGCTGTTGACTATTGCGTGTATTAAAAAGGATTGAGTCTACTCAAAATGATGCATTCCCCTATTACTGATTAGATTTTGAAGGAGGCAAAGCATGGGTCTGATAGGTGACAGCTCTATTTGAAAAATAGCCATTGCAGAACAGAGTCGAATGTCCAAAATGAAATTTTTTTTTGGAGAGACGTCCACCCGGATGTCCAATGGGTCTCGGTCGTCAAGAATGGCTTCCGCAGATGTCGAGGATATTGCTGGGTAGACAATTGGTGAGAAGAAATTTGAACTGAAGCAAAACTGGGCAAAAAGCCGTTGGCCGGTCGTCCGGCCGGATGACTGGCATCCGGTGCCTTGTTGAGTTGGACTGTTTGAACTGCTGCTGTGCTGGGCTGTTTTGGGCTCTATTTTGGGCACTACTTTTGGGCTGAAATTGCCTCCTGATTTGAGCAAATATATATATATATATATATTCCAAAAACATTTAGGATAAAAGTTTAGGTGAAAAATAATGGAATAAAATAAGTTTTCAATCTATTTTTCTCTTCCAAATAAATAAAAATTTGAATTAAATAAATCATCAAAATAAATGAGTCTAACAATCTCCCATTTTTTGATAATGGCACACTATGATGTTTTGATTTGTTTGGGAGTAAGAAAAGCTCCTCCTCAAATCATGCCCCCTGAATGATTATTCATACCATGATATTTTGATTTGTTTGGAAGTAAGAAAAGCTCGTCCTCAAGTCATGCCCTCTGAATGATTATTCATACTAGATACATAAGTTAGAACATTAGTAATAAATATGATTTAATCAAAGTCATGATATGAGATTAAGATATCAAACTATAGATGTTTTTAGCATAACAGTTTTCCAAAACAAATATCATCAGTATAAAAACAAGTTAGTCCTCGTCAGATTAAAAAATAAAACCATAATACCACAATACAAAACATCACCTACAAAACATAACCATAGTTACCACAATACAAAACATAACCATAGTTACCACAATACAAACCATCACCACAGTTTCTCCCTCTGTGACATTATCAAAAGAAAATCACTACTCAGAATCTGGAGGAGGATGAGAAAAGTGATAGTGATAAATGACATCAATGCGGGCCTCAATATGATCAACACGGGTGTTGAGGGCGCCAAATTGCCGAATCATTTGTTGTTCCTAGGCAAGGCGTTGGTTGTAGCGATCTTGTTTCAAAGCTAAAAAATCCGTCCAATAAGCAGGAAGCGGCTAGTTAGGTGGTGGCATAGCAACAGGAGGAGGATTTTGAGGCTCCTCCATGGAAACATCAGGAGCAATCATACTGGCTAATAGAACATCACCTCTTCCAGCATGGGTGATGGTGTATTCACTGATATCGGAGGCAATAGGTATTTCGGGCTTTTTGGAAAATTTGACTTTGAAGTATTTAAAAAGTTTTGTCAATAAAGCACCAAAAGCTAATGATTTGTCACGTGATTGAGAAACAAGGTCCATTTCCCTCATGATGATGTAGCAAAAATCAAGAGGGTACCCAATCTCAAAGCAATAAAGTAGATTGGCATTAAAAGTAGGAACAACATCATAATGACTGGCTTGTGGAGTGATATTTTCTAATAAAAATTGGTGAAGAATGTGGAGATGGGATTTAAGGTGTTTGGCTTGAAGATGGGACCCGGTGGTTTTGTTAAGACAAATGGTTGTATAGACTTCAGTTATGTTACCCACAATTTGAGCCATTTGGGCCTCGGTTTGGAAACAGACTTGGTGAGGACTAATGTCAACATTGAGAATAGTGGCCAAAGTGTTAATATTAAACTCAATATAAGTGTCTTTCACGTAGGAGTTACAGGTGTAAAATTCCGCGTCGATACCAGAAGATTGTAGGTGGACATAAAATAAGGCGAGGAGACGAGGATATACGTTTTTTGGTAAATGGACCTAATTTTGCCAGGCCATTTGTACAAGTTTAGTCATTAGAAGAGCATTGTATTGTGGGGCAAGACTAACTCGGCAATTGGTAATGATGGAGCGAGATGCCATGGCACCAACAGCTTGCTCGCTGAAGGGCGTAAGGAAGTCAGGAGTTGGATATTCATGTGTGGGCTGTGAAGACTGACCTTTCTCTTTTGATTTACGACTCTTGGCTCCTCCACCACCGCCAATGAAGACTTCTGCTTCGCATTCCTTGGTGGCAGTGGTGGTTGTGGTGACAGATGATCGCCTTCTCATTGTGAACAACAATTCTCTGGACTTTAGGCTTCTTCCACTGTGTCCTCCTGCTTCTCCTCCATATCCATTCCACACATTTTGCATGCTCAATATCTGTGCCTGTTATCATACATAATATATATTTTCAAATTTTCATTCTTCCATGTATAACAATATATAATACTTTCAAATTTTTAGATATATAAAATTCATAAAACATATAACATTTTCGGAAACGAGATGACCATCATATTCCTCAACTATTAGGCCACTTAACTCATCGTCCAAGACTTTCCAAAAAATTTTATTGTTCAAAGCCTCAATTTTCAATAATCTAATGAAATATGATCTGATTTTGATATTTAGTATAAAACCTCACATAATATTGGCCTGATCATTGTATATGAATTTTTTCGTATGAAAATGTTATTTGTTTACTTAAAAAATATTATTTATACAAAATTTTTATTCATAATTTGTCTTGAGAATGATAAACCATTTTGTTCTGTATATTTTTTTAATTTACATGTCATTATATATATGTATAGGTGCACTTAAACATTTTTCTTTTCTGATTTTGGTTGGGAGAGCGAACATGTATATATATATATATATACAGATGAAAGTAAGATGTACATGGCTTAAAAGGAATTTCCAAGCATAGATTGACAAAAGGAAAAAAAAATTGAACTAAACATCACCAATTTGTGCTAATCTAAGCAAATGATGCAAGTTGTAAACAAAAATAAAAGAAAATAACAACATTTTCAGTTTGGAACAAACCCACCATAGAAATATAATCATTAAACACAAACATGGTGTTTGAGACGAAAATAAGGATGGAAAAACAAGAAATAAAGGAAGACTTACTTGATTTTGTACAAAGAATGAGAGAAAATGTGATTTTGGAGAGGTTTAGAAGAAGGAGATAAGAGGGTTGAAGAGCTAGGGCACAAAGGGTCGAAGAATAAAACGGAAACTAGATAGAGCAGATGGTGGGAGGCATTTAAAACCAGTCCAGGTGGGCACCGATTGACCCCCCGGTTGTTCACCCAGACGACCAGTTCGATAGGTTTTTTTTTATTTTATTTTAAATATGAAACTGTTGTGTTACTGGAAGGGCATATCTGGGGCTTCTGAACATGATGAAGTTTTAACATAATAACAAGGCAATGTATATGTAACTTCATACTGATCTCAAGATGAAGAAGAGATTTATTGGGAAAAAAAATTGCTACAAAATTAATAACAGCAAACTGTGGGATACATGATAGCAAAATTGATAACAAAAAAGAAATGTAACAGTACACATACTGATCTCAAAATTGATAACAGAAAAGAAGTATATGAGATACTTGATAGCATTCAACTGATATAAAAGTGTCCATATCAATGTAATAGTACACATACATCATTTTAAGAAAAATTCAAGTTTCACAGTCATAATAAAAACTTTAAGTTAAATTCGACATTCTAAGTTCACCACGAATAAAAGTGACACGATCCTCGCTTAGAGGTTTTGTGAAAATATCCGCTAATTACTTGTCGGTGTTTACAAACTCAAGTGCAATATCCCCTTTTTGAACATGTTCTCTTAAAAAATGATGTCAAATTTCAATATGTTTTGTTCGTGAGTGTTAAACCGGATTTTTGCTTAAATTGATGACACTAGTATTATCGCATTTAATAGGGATATGATCATAATACAAATCAAAGTCCTCTAATTGTTGTTTCATCCAAAGTACTTGCGCACAACAACTTCCAAAAGCTATATATTCAGCTTCGGCCGTTGATAAAGCAACAAAATTTTGCTTTTCGCTAAACCAAAATACTAATAAACTCACCAAGGAAGTGACAAAAGCCACTGGTACTTTTTCTATCAAGTTTGCATCCGGCAAAGTCGGCATCTGAGTAACTAATTAAATCAAATGTAACACCTCTAGAATAAAACAGTCCCAAATTTTGAGTGCCAACAAGATATCTAAAAATTCTTTTAACAGCACTAAGATGTGATTCCTTGGGATTTGATTGATATTTAGCACACATACAAACACTAAACATAATATCGGGTCTACTTGCTGTTAAATAGAGAAGTGAGTCGATCATATCTCGATATTTTGTTTGATCAATGGACTTACCCTTTTCATCCTTGTCTAGCTTAATGGATGTGTTCATAGGTGTTCCGACTATTTTTGAGTCATATATACCAAACTTTTTGAGTAATTCCTTTGTATACTTAGCTTGGTTGATAAAAATTCCTTTCTTACATTGTTTGATTTGAAGCCCAAGGAAATAATTTAGCTCCCCCATCATGCTCATCTCAAACTCACCTTGCATACACTTAGCAAATTCCTTACACAAAGTTTCATTAGTAGCACCAAATATAATGTCATCCACATATATTTGTACAATAAGTAAATAATCATTTTTGGTTTTAGCAAAAAGTGTTGTGCCAATCTTTCCTCTAGTAAAACCATTTTCAATAAAAAAATTCACTTAAGCATTCATACCATGCACGAGGTGTTTGTTTCAAACCATACAAGGCTTTTGATAGTTTAAAACATGATTTGGAAAAACATGATTTTCAAAACTTGGGAGTTGTTTTACATAAACTTCCTCATTTATGAAACCATTTAGAAAAGCACTTTTTACATTCATTTGATAAAGTTTGAAATCTCTATAACGTGCAAATGCAAGTAACATGTGAATGGTTTCTAATCTAACAACCGGAGCAAAAGTTTCATTAAAATCAATACCTTCTTCTTGATTGTATCCTTGTACGACAAGTCTAACCTTGTTTTTTACAATTGTATCGGATTCATCAAGCTTGTTTTGAAAGATCCATTTGGTGTCAATAATGGTATGATCTTAAGGTTTTGGCACTAGTTCCCACACTTTGTTTCTCTCAAATTGGTTGAGCTCTTCATGCATTCGGCTTTTTGAAAGTTCTTAGGCTCAATCTGTGAGAGAAAAACCAAGTTACTACAAATGTTTCTAAATGAAGAGCGAGTGGCGATACCTTTGGTAGGGTCACCTATGATTAAATCCTTAGGGTGATTATGAACAAACTTCTATTCTCTTGGCAAATCATTGTTGTTTCCTCCTCCTTCTTGAGATGGGAAAATAGGTTGTTCAACCTTTTTGTTCAACTCACAAGGTTGGTTCTCTTCTTTGTAGATACTTGAATCTTCCACGTTTGGTTCCAAATCTATATCATCACTAGCAATTTGCTTTTGAGAAGAGATGTTAGTTTCATCAAATGCCACATGTATAGATTCTTCCACAACAAGAGTTCTTTTATTAAAAACACGATAATCTTTGCTAGTTAAGGAATAACTAAGAAAAATTGCTTCATCAGATTTTGAATCAAATTTACCTAAGTTATCCTTACCATTATTATGCACATAACATTTACATCCAAACACATGCAAGTGACTAATGTTGGGCTTTCTATCATGCCAAAGTTCATAAAGAATCTTTTTGAGAATAGGTCTAATCAATGCACGATTTAAAATATAGCAAGCGGTGTGAATGGCCCCGGCCCAAAAATATTTAAGAAGATTATTTTCACAAAGCATTGTTCTACTCATCTCTTCTAAAGTTCTATTCTTCCTTTCTACTACACCATTTTGTTGAGGGGCTCTCGGGTTGAAAAATTATGTCCAATACCATGCTCATCACAAAACAATTCAAATTTTTTATTTTCAAATTCTCTACCATGGCCGGTGTAGACACCCCATTTTTGACTACCTTTAAGACTTGGACATGACTGATGGTTTACTAGGTGGAGAAAGGTGTGCAGGGGAAAGGTGCAATTTCTTCGGCAAAGAGAGAGTCAAATCTCAACTTCATACCCCTGTTCTGGACCAAAACAATCTTGATCAAAATATTTTAGTCTTAAAACCCTCTCTCTCAAAAAACGTTTTTGAAATAAAGTTCCTACGTTGTTCTGACACTCGCATTTTGTTAAAAGTTGCGCTTTTCGGTAAACCGAGCAAGGACAAAGTGGAAATGAATGAAGGAGAGATGAAATCTTTGAAAAATCTTTCAAAATACCTTACTTAGGGGTTTGAAGTTGAAGAAAAGAGAAGAAGAGGGAAGAAGTCCAGTTGGGGAAGAAAATGGGCATGAATCGTTAAGAGAGAATTGAACAGCCCTCGCCGAATAGGGCCTATTCATTCACATACTTGGAATCAAGCTATGAGGCCACCACCGTTAGAAAGCTTACTCCTGGGGCCTCATTTTTCACTCAAGAATCTCCTAAATCCAATTCCAGATAGGGGAGATATGATTGATTGAAGTAGGGCATCACTTTGGCTGGGACCGAATCTGTGCGGCTTCACGGAAACAGGTATAACTTTTTCCACAGGAATAATTTTAATGCAAGGTTTGTGCCATTGGAAAGATAACTTCCGGGGCTTCAATTTGGACACTTTAATGGCCACCATTGGACTTCCCAATCACCCACCAGCCACATTTCTTCCCGGCAGCCCATTTTTTTTTCCTGAAAAGTAGCAGGCCGGCCATAAATGCCAGAAAATGTAGCAGGCCGGCCAGAAAAGTCAGAAAAAGTAGCTGGCCGGCCACATTTTTCTGGTGGATGATCTTTTTTGCCCATTTAAACTAGCCGGCCATGATCCTTGTCCCAAGTACATTCTAGCCATGTATTTTGTTTTACACTTCACCCATGTCCGAGGGTTTGGCCCTTTTGGGGGGAAACTTGATTCATTTCCCTCCATTGTTCCCCCCATTTTTTCCCCTCTTTTTGCCTATATAAACCAGCCTCCAGCTCTGGTTTTAAGGGTTACAACATTTGCCTTAGGCCCCTTCCATTGTATCTCTCTCCCTTTACACTTCCAAGCTTCAAACCTCTCAAACCCTACACCATTTCTTCACCAACCCATAGCCCCACCCTTCCATCCTTCATTCCAGAAGCTTGAGGTTGTTCTCCAAAGCTAAAGAGCCACCAAACTCAAGCCAAGAGTTGCCAAAAGATTGGTCTACAAGGGTAAGCTCCATTTCCCCCTTTTTGGTCTATATTTTGCATGCTTTCTTAGCCATACTTGCTTGCTGTTTTGGGCTCGGACCCTAACTATAACTAGGCTTATTTTGAGCTATTTTTCATGTTTGTTTAAGGGTATTTACCTGTTTGAGGTCTCTTTGTTGAACTTGCTTCATTATCTCCCTTGTATGCCATTTTCTTGTGTAGTATTTTTGGCCTATGTATAAACTATTTTGAGCTCTGTAATGAACTGAAAAGTGGCTTATTTTGAGCCCTTCTTCAACATTGTTGAAGGGATCATTGCTGTCTGAGGCTTTCATTTATCACTTGCCTTTATATCTCTCTTTTGGCCATATTTTTGCATGATTTGTTAGCCTCTTTTGCTTCTGTTTTTGGGCTCTGGTCCGAACTATAAGTGAACTTATTTTGACCCCCTCTTCATTTTTCATTAAGGGTCTTTCACTGTTTGAGGCATCCGTTTTGTACTTTGTGTTATAGCTCTCTTTTTGGCCTTGTTTTGTATAGCATTTTGAGCACATTTGTGTATTGTTTCTGGCTCGGTCATAAACTGTAAAAGGTCATATTTTGGGCCCCTCTTAAATATTGTTGAAGGGTCCTTATCTGTTTAGAGCCGGCATCCATGACTTGCTTCTTTATCTCACATTTAGGGCCATTTTTGCATGCTAGTTTTTCCCTATTTGTGTTTACTGTTTGGCCTTGCTTAAAACTGTAAACATGCTTTTTTTGGGACTTCCTTGAATCTTTCTACACATGTCATAATCAAATAATGCATGCTTGATGTAGCTACAAGTCATTTCATGTGCTTAATCTTGCATTTCGGGACCATTTCATGCATCGGGTGCTATATTGTCATGATTCGGGGCTGTTTCAAGTCATATTTTAGTGCTGAAATTCACATGCTAGTATGCCATATTCCATGCTTTGCCATGTCTTGTTAGAGTGGCATTTTGTGCCTTAGGATCGGTCCTCGGTTTGCGTGTATGTGTGCACGCATTCCGAGTTGTCTCATTTTCATCTCATGGCCTCTTATGTGAGTGTGGCTGAGGTCCACTCATGTTGTTGTAAGCCCATATTGCATTGTGTATGCCATTTCATTTCATAGCATTGTGTGTGCTAGGTTGTATGTTAGCGCATTGTGTATGCCATGTTATCTCGTGCATCGTGTATGCCATTTCATAGCATTGTGTATGTTAGGTTGTATCGTAGTTGTATTTCATGCATATCATGCATATTGCATCGTGCTTGGGATAGGAGTTAGCCTGAGCACGGGAAACGAGGGACGTTTCGTACTTCGAGTGACGGAACGTGTCTTAATTCCTGGTCGCCGACACTCCGGATTATCCATGATGGAGTCTAGGCCCTGTTGTGTTTTCATGTGCATTCATTCATATTGAGTCATGCAATTCGACTCCCCGGCCATCATGCATCGAGATGCATGATTGGTGGCACGAGGATCGAGAACTACACTCCCCGAAGGGTAGTCATGCATACATGTGTGAAAATACTTTGCCATGCCCCTTTCTTGCTCTCTGTTACAGCAAATCAATAGTCAGCAGCCTTCCGGAGCTTGACACGCATCCCAAGAACAATTGCAAACAGAGGCTAATTGGGGCATCGCAATGGATTTCCGCGCAAGGCAACCCGAACATGCATCATTCATCATTCGGGTCAGAGTTGAGGCAGTCCCTGGCTTGCATGCCAATTTATTACTTTCCTAGTTAAATTTGTAAATTAATTAGGGTTTTGTACTTATTCAGACTGTATTATTCATTTGGGACTGTATATTATTTATTCGGACCCTCTGCGCGAGGGCAATATTGTAATAAGTGTGCGTGTGTATGATGTATGTCTTCCAACCTCATGTCTTTCTCCTTTTTATTTACCAGCTTATGATGGTTAGATTAGGGCATATTTCTGTTCAGGAATGGCAGATAGCAATGTTTGCATCATTCATCTGTTTTGCATGCACCGGGCTCGGCGCATCATACTAACTGCATTGTATT
>NW_021028554.1:205474-302819 GCF_004153795.1 Camellia sinensis
CGGACACTTAAGAAGATCTTTAGAAAGAAAGTCGAAGCAGATGAGCTAGAGTTTAAAGAACAAGGGCCCCAGAATATCTTAGAAGACGTGGCTATGATGGTGTATGACGGCCACAGCCTGAGCAGCTGGTGAAAACTTTCCAAATGACCTTGCAATTCTAAGGGAAAATGTCAACATTCTGTAGAAGAAGTCTATCCATGACATTTACAATTTATATTTACTGTATTATCCAAGAAGTTTTATCTTTCTTATGTTATGAAGAAATTTATTTCCTCCATATTGTATATCTCCATTAGAAGTTATTTTCTCTATATTGTGTATCTTCATTGTGTTATGTTGCCTGAAACAGCTTTCAATTTTTGGTGCCCCTCAAAGAAGAAAGAGGAATAGTAGACTCGGTTACCAACCTGAAGGGACTTTTCTTGACGCAGTAGAAGTGTACTCCCACTTAGAGAGGGATAACCTTTGCTTTCATTAGTTGCCGAAATAGTGTGTGCTCCCACTCGGACCTCCAAAAAGCAGCCATCGCTTCCTTTAATACAAGCTTCAAGCGTCTTTCTTGCTAAAGTAGAGTGTTGCACCCACTCGGACCTCCGAAGAACAGCCATTGCTTCCATCAATGCAAGCTTTGAGGGTCTTTCTTGCTGAAGTAGAGTGTGTGCTCTCACTCGGACTTCCGAAGAATAGCCCTTACTTCTGTCAGTGCAAGCTTCAAGGGTCTTTCTTATTAAAGCAAAGTATGTGTTCCCACTCGAACTTTTGAAGAACAACCCTTACCTCCATCAGTGCAAGCTTCGAGGGTCTTTCTTGTTGAAGCAGAGTGTGTGCTCCCACTCGAGCTTCCAAAGAAGAGCCCTTACTTCCATCAGTGCAAGCTTCGAGGGTCTTTCTTGTTAAAGCAGAGTTTTCCATCAGTGCAAGCTTCGAGGGTCTTTCTTGTTGAAGCAGAATGTGTGTTCCCACTTGAACTTTCGAAGAACAGCCCTTACTTCTATCAGTGCAAGCTTCGAGGGTCTTTCTTGTTGAAGCAGAGTGTGTGTTCCCACTCAGACTTCTAAATAATAGCCCTTGCTTCCATCAATGCAAGCTTCGAGGGTCTTTCTTGCTGAAGTAGAGTGTGTGCTCCTACTCGAACTTCCAAAGAATAGCCCTTACTTCCATCAGTACGAGCTTCGAGAGATCTTTTTTTTTTTTGCCAAAGAAAAGAGTGTGCTTCTACCCGGACTTCCGAGGGACAGCCCTTGATTCCATTTGGACTTCCAAGGAATAAACCTCGTTTCCATCAGTGCGAGCTTCGAGGATCTCTCTTGTTGAAGTAAAGTGTGTGCTCTCACTCAGACTTTCGAAGAGCAAATCTTATTTCCATCAATGTGAGCTTTGAGAATCTTTCTTGTTGAAGTAGAGTGTGTGCTCCCACTCAAACTTTCGAAGAACATACCTCACTTCCATTAGTGCGAGCCTCAAGGATCTTTCTTACTGAAATAGAGTGTGTTCTTCCACTCAGACTTTCAAAGAGTGTCAAAGATCTTTCTTGCTGAAGTAGAGTGTGTTCTCCCACTCAGACTTTCGAAGAACAACCCTCGATGTGGCCTATCAGAAGGGATCTTCTTGCCAAAGTAAGATGTGTGCTACTATTCAAACTCCTGAGGGACAACCTTGCTTCTGTTTGGACTTCCGAGTGACAGCTCTTGCTCTCACTAGTGCGGGTCCGAAGAACAGCCCTTGCTTTCATCAATACGAGCTCCGAGGATCTTTCTTTTCAAAATAGAGTGGACTCCTACTCGAACTCCTGAGAGATAGCCTTTGCTTCCATTAGCTGTCGAAGTAGAAGTGTGCATCCACTCGGACTTCCGAGGGACAGCTTTATTTCTGCTCGAACTTCTGAGGGAAAGCCTTGTTTCTGCTCAAACGTCTGAGGGACAGCCTTCCTTCTACTCAGACTTCTAAGAGACAATCTTTACTTCTGTTGGTGCAAGTTTGGTAGACTCGGTTGCCTTCTAGAGGGATCTTTCTTGCAGAAGTTGGGTGTGTGCTACTTTCAGACTCCTGAGGGACAGCCTTGCTTCCGTTCAGACTTCCGAGGGACAGCCCTTACTCCCATTAGTGTGGGTTCTGACGAGCCCGAGTCTTAGATTTCAATCAAGAATTCATTTGCCTAAAATAGTGAAACCGACAAACAAGACGAGTAATATCAATTTTAGATCATGATTCAAGCATTATCACTTAAGCTACAACAATTCTATGCCTCCAAGCAAGTTCACAAAAATGCAACAATCAAGGTTTTGTCTCTCCAGACCGATTCCTCTCAGGCCGAAAAGCAACAATGTTCAAACAAAATGTTGGCATCAACTATTTATTTCTCCAATGATCTATGAGGTCAACAAACAACAATATATCATTTTTTATTCTTTGACAAGGTATGTCATCATATCAACAAATTCTACGGGAAATTCTATGTCAAGAGTTTTCGAGCATGACATCCACTATTCTTGAAGCTAGAAACAACAATCATTCCTCTAACATCTCTGCCCTCGACATCAATAGTTCAATGCAAGCATCAAATATTCTATTAATATCAGATTTATCAACACAAGGTCAAGTTTCAAAACATGAATTTCAAGACTACATTTCTCATGCAAATCAAGATTCAACAAGGGCTTTATTTCCCTCAATGACCAAGCACTAGCTATTCAAGAGTCAAGAACACAAATCCCAAATTTATTCTTTGCAAGCCCAGGTTCATGAGCAACAATATATATATATATGTATATTTTTATGTATTAGAAAAATCAAAGGTTCAAGAATGGGGTTTCGGCGAACACTTGCTCACAAATCCGAAGGAGTAGGAAGAGAATGAAGACCAAAAACGATGTAGGTCAAGAATGATAGCAGGGATAGTGGGCGACAAAAGAGATAGGCAAACCGACACCGTATTGAGTCGGCGACGTGGTCCGCGTTGATTAATCACGACCGAAACCAGTGAGTATGCAAAAACCGAGATCTATATGATTCGAACTCCGAAAAGAAGCACTGGGCTATGAGAATAACAAAGCTGAACGGTGACTACACACATCGCATTGAGTAGGGCAACATGTGTAGTCGGCGTTGGACGAGCGAGGCCGGAAGCAGCAGTGGTGCCGCAGAGGAGTTGGCGACCACACACGACACATTGAGTGGGTAACGTGTGTGGTTGGCTTTGGAGCAGTAGTCAAGACCGGCCAACAGTGGGTCGGCTTCGCAGTGATGTTGTTGGGGACGTTGCAGAGCAATGACGTTGTAGAGAAGTCGGCGTCGGTGCTGGTTGGCAGAGCTGAGCTCCGGTGTGTATGGGTCTCCGAGAAGCTGTGCCATTACACTAAAATGAAGCACCGACGGTGAACAGCGGCTTGGGTCGCGATGTCCACGGCCGTCGTAGCTGGGACAAGGCAGTGGCTGGGCCGCGACGTCTACGGCAGTCAGAGAGAGTAGGCTGAGGTCGGCGGCATTTGCTTAAAGCTGTGATAAAGATTAGTGTGCATATAGCAGAGCCTTCTTGAAGAAGAAGAGGACTGGGCTGGTCTCTCTGTGAAGAGAGAGAGAGCGTCGCAATGGCTATGCAACAAATAAGAAAAAGGGTGTGATCCTGATAGGTTGTTCAAATGACCTAAGGATATATATACAAATAATGGGCCACCAATCCTAGAGAGTGAAGCAAAAATGGGTATTGAGGCCAAGTTTGGGGTCTTTAGAAAAAGTCAAAAAGTCAAAAAGTCATAAAAAAAGCCAAAAAGTTATCATATTTTCATGTTTTGGGCGGCCAAAATTGTGTTTGACCTAGGGAGGGTAAAAATACTATTTTACCCCTGTTTTTTTATCCCTTCCTCAACACAATATTATCCTCTCACCCGAATATCCCCTTCCCCCTCTCTCTCTCTTTGTCTCTCTCTATCAGTCCAGTTCTGCAGAGATAGCCACAAAAGGGGACAATCCGTCTGCGGAGATATCCACACCACCGACTGCCGGAGTTCCGTCGCAGCCTTCACCGTGCAGCACCGCAACAACCGTGGGGAAGTCCGAGCTCGACTCGATCGCAAATTAGCAGTAACCGACGGCTGTCGGACAATCCGTCGCCTAGATCTGCACCACTTCCGACCAGATCTACACCACGCCGGCCCGTTTCTCCCTAACTACAAGGTAACATCTCTTCCACGCAAATTAATTTTCTCACTCTCGCTCTCCTTTCTCTGATTCTGTTCTAAAACTTTTCCTCTTTTCTACCTCTCTTCTTTTATCTCTAACACCGAAACCCTCTCTTCTCTCTACCGAAACCCTCTATGAATTCGAAACCCAAACCAGACCTATAGATCTGGTTGTAAGATGTTCATTTGGGTTCGGCGATCTGTTTCACGATGTAAGCATCTCTCACGATTTCAGTTCGAAGTTCACAATGGACCCATCTCTCTGTGAAGATAGGTAAAAAGAACATGAGGGAAGAAGATGTCGGACCTTGAAAACCTTTCCATGTATTTCTTTTTCTGCAATTATATTTGTGCTTTTTTTTGAGAAATTACTTGAAATTTTTCTGAAGTTGCATAAAATTCTTAATTGTCGATGTTGTTGTGATTGTTGTGTGTCTACGAATTGTTGTTGTAATTTTTGAATTTTGTTATGAAAAAATTATTTTCTATTTGATAGAGTTTTGGTGGAACAGATGAGGGTGGGACAAATGGAAGAAAGAAAACCAGTGGGATGCTGATCTGCAAGTTTTGGCATTATAGCATGCAACTGGATTACTTTTTTTGGCCCCAACTGTCATATTATGGGTTTCGTAGTTGTTTTTGCAACTCATTGGCAATGCTCTAACATCGCTAGTGTGTATGTCTTTGGCTAATTTAGCTCTGTTACACACGAAAATATATATATATATATATATATGTTTAGCTTCTGAACCAAAATATTTTCAAATGCTTCATCTGATGCCTTGTCGACTCCCAACAACTCTTAATGATGGATCTGCACCAGTTCACATACCATATTGAGGATCCTAATTCTTTCTATGTTTTTTTATTTTTATAAATCTAAGATAATGAATTTCTAAAAGTTTAAAGGTGAGCCTGCATTTATTGTTTGTTCTCTGATAGTGATTCCCCGATTGTTTGTTCTTATCAGAATGAATCTTTTAGTTAATGCACACTACTTGTAAATACACTAATTGATGAGCTATTCTATGAACCATATTGTTCTAAAATTGAAGTTATAATATGCATTGTTTTTATCTTAGTTTAATGGGTAAAAATGTGTAGGATTTTGTTGATTTGTTTTTAATTTAAACTATCAGTTCATTTTCATTAACAAAAGATTAACAAAAATTGATGTTTGAACTATAAAACTCAAATTAATAGTAGTTTAACCTATTGCACTATAATCTGCAGTCCCTTTTGGCTAATTTAGCTCTGTTTCACAAATGTTTATATGTTTTTTTTTTTATTCCTAGTATGAGTTTCAAGCTTTTTGATTTTTCACGTATACCATAATTGTTGTTGCATTGTAGTACGCAAATGGAGCAGTCCCAAACGCAGTCGACGCCTTCCAAATCTTTACGCAAGCGCGGTAGTAAACAGACGCAGCAGCAGTCCGCAAACGTGCATAAAGCAACTTGGGACTCCGACACAGTGCGGATTTTTTTGGAACTTGTTATCAAAGAGTTGGACGTTGGTTTCAAGGGGAGCTTCCATACAATGACAATGCATGGATATAGAGCTGTAAGCAAGGGCTTTGTGGACCGTACAAATAAGCTGCATGACGTCAAGCAACTACAGAACAAGTACGCATTGCTGAAAAAGGATTGGCAGTCGTGGTCAAAACTGATGGACAGCAGGCATGGGCCAACCGGCATCAGTTACAATGAATCCACGGGTTTGATACAAGCATCTGACGACTGGTGGGTGCATTACGAAAAGGTAACATTTCCATTGATCAATACTTACGACATTTACATCGATACTTAAACTGTTATTATTACAACTTTAATGATCAAAGTTATGTCAGATAAAGTTCTTACTGTGGTTGAATAATGAATGGAAGGGGGAATATTATGCTCTTATTGGAATTATGTTGTCGGTGCTAGTTATTTGACCATGTATGTAATTATTAATTTAAAGCAAGGAGGGGGGACGAAATGGGGTTGCTGATGCTTTGCGACTTTTTGGTGGGGTTAATGGTTTTCATGACTTTTTTTGCTTTGGTATTTGCTTGTTTGGGTTGTCTTTTGGAATTAGGTCATTGTCTTTGCATACATTAGGTTATTGTTGTTGACGTTTGCTGATCATTGTCAAGTTGATTTTTTTTTTTTAAAGTCAGAACTACATAATTCGGTACTGGAGGGTTAATAATTATTGCTGAATTGATAATGAGAAATGGGTATTGTAGCTTTAATTTTTTTCCTTGGCAGCAGAGTCACAAATTATGAATTTGGGGCATTCATTCAACATTTTTTTAATTGTTATTATTATTTTTGGGTTATTTCCTTGACTTTGGTAAAACCATCTTGAAGCTGATGTTGTGGGATAATTTTGCCTCTTTGGCTTCAACATTTGATAAGAATTGTTCTATTTTGAAGCATTACTTGAAATACGTTATTTGTTTTGTAAATTTACGTTGTTTTGTTGATCACATTAGTATGACTCAGTGTTGCATTTTTGGCATTCTTTGAACTTTCATTTTTTTAATACTTGATTTATCTTTTTCTGTAGATCAAACCAAACCTTAGTAATTTAAAATTGTTCTTGAAGCAAATGATTTATCCATTTCTTATTTGGGGCAAATTCAAAATTATTCGAATTGTGTTTGACTCAATTACTGACTTTGGTAAATGACCCACGGCAATTTCATTATAATTCAAAATGATGCTTTGTTTAAAACTCTCATTATGCCCCCAAATTTGTGGATTTATGTTGGGATCTCTACAAAAAAAATAAAAATAAAAAAGGAGAAGAAGAAGAAAAGAATTTAAAAAATCTCATGTATGAAATTTGTATGGTAAGGAACTTTATAATTCTCCATTCATTTGAGTTGAGTTATTATTGATGGATATTTGCGTTACCGCATATAACACTTCAATGTTCGCTCATATTGAGTTGAAGGCTAACAATACGGTTGACAAGAATATCACAACATCTTCCCTTACTTTTGGAAATGGATATTCTCATGGCTCCATAATTTCTGTATTGCAATTAAAAACTAAAGTGGTATTTTTTTTTGTTTTTTTTTTTTGCTTTTATGGTAAGCTCAGTGATTTAGGGATATTACGTTGAGTATTGAACAGTTTTGCTGGAGAAATGTGAGCAATGGGAGCGCGCATTGGAACAACCCAGATATGAGCAAATATGTTTTAGATCATTTATTGGTTGCCTTTAAGTCATTCACACAATCTTCCCTTACTTGAAAATGGATGTGATAACCCAACCCTTTAACCAGACCTTTAATTTCTATAGTCGAGCTTTATACTTTATTGTCAAAACAGTGTCGACGTGTTACTATGCTGAAACATATTTTATGAGACTTTGAAAAGCTTTAGGAAAGCCAAACTTGGCTTTAGTTTGCAGTGTTGGTATGGTCCACATTGCTTACACAAATGCAAGAAATGTTCCTAAAATTGTTGCAACTGGGAAACCTGCCAGTTTCTAGAATCAGCTACAACAATTTCGTGTATTACATCTCAAATGGCCTAACTTTGCGTAGCAGTCTTGGAGCATAAGTGGAATATGTATCCAGCCATTATGAAAACTAGTAGTAATTGGTGAAGCATGCATGCTACCGAATAGGATCAATTTCTGCTGCTATTTGTGTACTTAAGAATAGAATTATATTAATTAGGATTGTCACCTTGATTGTCTTTCAGATCTCATTGTCATTAATTTCCTTTTCACTATGATTTCTAACGTTTCTACTGCCGGTAAAATGACCATCACTTGCCACAAATTATTATTGATGGATATTTTGTTTTGTGTTTTCCCCAGGTTGACAAGAATGCGATCAAGTTCAAAACAAAACCGTTGGAGCACATGGACCTCATGCGAAGGGTGTACGAAGGCGCTACGGCAACCGGAAAATATGCATGGACACCAGGTGTAGCGTTCGAACCTGTGGCAACCGATGACGGTACTTCGGCGGCGCTTGAAGAAGACTGCGAGGACAGCAGCGGGTTATCCCCTTTCCAGCCTTCCGCGTAGCATGAACACACTGTGCACGACACTGTTGCGCAAGAGGATGCCACGCCGGCAACCGTGCATGCTGCGTCATCGGGAATTAACGCTGACGACACACCAACAAGTGGCAGGAGCAAACGCAAGTCGACAGGCCCAACACACCCACAGTGGAAAAAAGGGCAGAGTGAGGGAGCTTCTCTGTTGGCGAGTAGTTTGGAAAACCTTGCATCCTCCGTGAAATTACAACAACGACAAATCCGCGTCTCACATGAGTACGCAGATTCGGCACAGTCCCTCATTCAGAAGTGTATCAGAAGGTTGTATTCGCTGGAAGGGCACGATCCGCAAGACCCGCTAGTTCCTTTTGCTCAATCAGTACTTGACAACCCAGCAAATCAAGCCTTAATGATGGAGATTCCTACAGACGCGGCTGTCATTGCTTGGTTGCGAACGAAGAAGTCCCGTGAGCAATGCATCGGTGGCCCATCAGCAGCAAATTCCGGAATGGGTGGTGGCTGGTTCTAAGACAGTCCAGCAAATAAGTTGTCTCTTTATTAATGTTTCTGTGTGGCTTCTTTATCCTTACTTCCCTCCCAAAAAATATTTCATTGTTTGTGGAATTTTTAGGACATTATCAGTTCATATAATATTTGTGTGATGATGTTGATGTTGTAGTATGTGCTTGTTGCTGCCTTTTAAATTTCGTGCATTTTTTAGTAAGCAACTGTCCAATTAAGCAACAGTCCAATTAAGATCTTCCTTTAATTCCATTAGCAGTTGAGAAGTGTTTTTGTTAGTTGATCTCTCTCTCTTTCTCAATTTTTTGTGAGTTCAAGGTGATTAAAACAAAAATCAGCATTTGCCCATACAATGTATATTTTATATTTTTGGAAGTGTTGTCAATTTGCTGTAGCACTAATGGAAAAATTGTCAACAAAGGTTTGAGTCCATATACTAGGACCCACAACAGTGTGAACATACCACAGACCAATAATTTGGCTTTAAATTCGTGCATTGATGTCACTGTGTTGTCGGCACAAAATGGATATTCGTACACACCAATAATTTGGTGGCTTTCTTACGCACGCCCCCAATAAGTGGCTTTCTTACGCACGCCCCAATAATTTGTGTGTTGTCCAATCTGCATGGACACCACGTGAAGTTGTTGTCCTTCGTAATTTCAAAGGTCCCACTTTCAAAGAAGAGAATCCCTTTCTGTATATAAGACCACATGCTCATCTTCCATTTTTGTATATACACCACAAATTAGTTGAAACTTTGGCTTCAAAGGTCCGAGCACAATCTTCGCTCATCTCATCTTTCATTTTTTTATATAACACCACAAATCAGTGTGGTTGTCTCCTTTTTTACCCTCGGCCCAATTTACTTCTTTCATTGTCCGAAGTCATTATACTTTTGTTGATTGGCAGCCTCGTATATTTTGATAAACCTGCTTGGCTCTTTATATTTTGCGTTATAAGTTTCCAAAATGGCAGACGACGCAGGTCCTAGTTACACTGTGCCCAGAAATGCATCCCGGGAAGCTGTCAATGAAATTGCACGGGAAATGGTGGTAGAAACTGATCACAACTTGCTAGAGGCATATAACAGTGCAGCTACATATTACTACAACCATTATCACAGAGTACCTAGAAATACGTCAATACTTTCGGGACGTTTATGGATGTACGAGTTGTTTAACGGGCACCAAGGCCGGTTTGAAGATGCTGTCAGTATGTCCAAACCAGTGTTCTTGATGTTATGCGAGACTCTTCATAGTTTTGGATTGACACTGCCACAGCGGGAGCATGGCGTTCCGCTAGAAGAGAAGGTAGCCATTTTCATTTGTGCATTGCAGGGAATGAAGTTGAAAGATTTGCAAGAACGGTTCCAACACTCGAAGAAGACATTGTCACGGCATTTCCATGAGGTTTTGAAAGTTATGATACCGTTCACAGCGGTTCATAGTAGGAGTCTTACGCCTGAGCAAGTGCAACAGGGGGGCCACCCGCATTTACAATCGCAACGGCGATACCGGCCATACAAGGTGACACTGTTTCACAAAATTTAAATATCACAGTGACGACATATACCATGAATTTTTATTTATACTTTCTGCGTAATGGTGCATTGTGTAGGACTGCATCGGTGCACTAGACGGGACACACGTGATGGCTCGTGTCTCGGAAGAGTACGCCACTTCGTATTACGGTCGGAAAGGCGTCCCAACACAGAACATACTGGCCGTATGTGACTTCGATTTGTGTTTCACGTTTGTGTCAGCCGGTTGGGACGGGAGCATGCATGACAGTAGGGTGTTGCACTACGTGACAACCGAACCTACACATCGCTTCCCGCACCCCGCACCTGGTAAAATTATAATTTAATTTAACAAAGTAGTTTAATTTTAAAATAATATAAGGCATAGTACACATTCGTACTTGCTACCGTAATTTGCCAGTTGATCAATATGCCTCGCATTTCAGGTGTAATCTCTGTCTGAATTGCCATGTAATTTACCAGGGATTGATTCTGTGCCTGCAGTTGGATGCCATGGCACTATATGTATGACTACGAAGCAACTTGCAGTATGAGGACCAATTCAACATAATAATCCTTGAAAACTAGGAACACACACACAAGGCCCAAATTTGGATAAAATGCAGTGATGAAAACTAGTCAAGAAGGAAGCACATGGGAGAAGAAGATTATATGTATTAAAAAAAAAAAGACCTATATGAATTTGCTGGTATCAATGCACCTATTCTTTAATTATCTATGCACCTATTAACAATACCTAAATTATTGTTGTGACTGATATCTCTTTTCAATTTAGCATTAATGGTATTGATTGTATGAATCTAAAACTGTAGTGAATTTTAGATGTATATCACAAATTTAGGTTCTTGAAAATATGTTGGGAGCTTAATCGAACTACTATCGGTTTTCAAGTTTTTTTTTTTGGTGTAAATTTAGGTTCTTCACAACCTAAACATAGCTCTGTTTTTAAAAAAATTGACGCAAATTATTTTTCTCAAATAACATGTTTTTAAAAAAATGTTCATTGCAGGAAAATACTATTTGGTGGATAGTGGCTACAGCAACAAGACAGGGTACCTAGCCCCATACAAGGGGTATAGGTATCACCAAAGTGCCCATCAAAATCGAAGACCACAAAATGAGTTCGAACTATTCAATAAGGCACATTCGTCATTGTGTAGTTGTATCGAACGGACATTCGGTGCGTGGAAGTCGAGGTGGGGGACATTGCGGAATATTCAGAAGTTGAGTTTCTCTAATCAAGTGATATTCGTATGTGCGTCGATGGCGTTACATAACTTCATACGCCGAAACAGTGCCATTGATGAGGTCACAGTTCCTATCGCAAATATCACCGAATACGTGGCCCCCGAAATGCCCGACCACGACGAATACACACGGGTTGCCGATGTGATTGAGGAAGGGGACTCCGACCCCGCAATGACAGTTGTGCGAGCGAACATTACGTACCAACTAGCCCAGCAGCGGAACACGAATAATTGAACGGACATTAATGTTGGTTAAATTTATAATGTGTGTAACTCAGATTCAAATCTATATTATCACTTATTGTTAATTTTTTTTGCTTTTCTGAATTTGTAATACTTCTTAGCAGGAAGTTGATAAAGTTTTGTATCCAAATTAAAAATGATAAAAAAAGGAAAACAATAAACCCAAATGAATATTGTTAAAAGGAAAACAATAAAAAAAAATTGTTAGTAGGAAAAGAAATAAAAAGAAAAACAATAAAAAAGAAATATTGACTAACAAAGGAACAGAAAGAAAACAAAAATTATAACGAAAAGAATGAAAAAAAAAACATTGAATAAACAAACGAAAAGAAAAAAAAATAATGTTAAAAGTACAAGTACTGACTACAGAAAGAAAAAGAAATTATGTTAAAAGGAAAAGAATGCAAACCAAAAAATAATAATAATAAAAAAGGAAAGGAATAAAATAAATAATAATGGTAAAAGGAACAAAATTAAAAAAATAAATTCTTTCAAAATGGAAAATAATAAAAACAAAAATGTTATAAGGAAAATAAAAAAACAAATTGGCCGTTGCACATGTTTAGGAAAACAATGATAAAAGGAAGAAAACAATGAAAATAATGAATAAAAAAATAAAAACACATGTTTGACCGTTGCACAGGTTTAGGAAATTGGGAAAAAAAGTTTGAATTATGTTTACGTTGCACAGTGGAGTGCAATTGTCACCACTCACTGACAGGACACGTACGCCTGACCTGGTGTGTCAGGCGAGAAGGGCAAGACAGACATTTTATCATGTCTACTAATATTATATTACACACATTTTCATAAAAAGTCAAAAATTTATCCCAAACAACTATCTTTTTTCTTTCACTTTTTTAGTCAAAAAAAGACAAAAAGTGCACTTATTTAGTCTTTCCAAACTTGACCTGAAGATTGACTTGCTCAGAACAAATAAAAAAAAGTGTGATTCTTGGCATATTCTCTCAAATATTCTGAACATATATATATATATATATAAATGGACGACTTTGATTTGAACTTCTGCAGAATTATATAATAAAAAAAAGGCACAAAAATATGTTGGCCACCCCCCCTCAAAAAGAAAGTTATTTATTTATTTATTATTATTATTATTATTTTTATTTTTTACTTGTCGATTTTATCTATAAATTACGGTGAATCTTCAGCTTTATCTTTAGACTCTGTTAAGATCAAATATTCCTGAAGATGTAATGCGAAGCATGGCTGATAAGGTGAAATTATGCATGTCTGAGAAAACTACAATTTCTCATACACGCAAGGGGCAAATGTAAAATGAGCTAATTTGAGCCCATTAAATTAATTAGGCCCAATAGTCCAAGGTCGGTGGGCCCGAATTTATCGTAAGTCCAAGATTGGTGGGCCCGAATTTATTGCCATCAAATGGGCCGAATCGCTCTAAGCCTTCAAAGGGTTCGGATCCACGAACCTAGAGACTTACTCGGGCTCGGACTCGAAAGGGTTTGGATCCACGAACCTAGAGATCTGAAGCACTTAGCTTCGAACGGATTCAGACGCAACCTAGAAGCCGCTCCATTAATGAGTCCTAGAACACTTGCGGACTCGGAGCTTTTCGGGATCTACATACTAGAACTATGGGCGTAATGGAGTCTAAACACAGGACCTGATCCCGAGGAAGGTGAGTGGAGATAAATTCACTCTTTGGTTAAACTAGCCTATACCCGAGTCGAGGTGGCATAAGCTAGGGGGTCCCTAAGACTCGGCAATATTTGCAGCAGGGCGTTCTCCTGAACTACCCCTGACCCTTCTGCGGCAGGGCATCCTCTGGGACTACTCCTGACCCTTTGGGATGATTGGGGATCATTGGTTAGGTGTAGCTAAGAAGAAGGGTTCGCCAAGGGGTTGATCTCCTCTTTGAGGTTTTCCTTATCCTCGGAGAGATCACCTCGTCGGACAAGGTGGTTAGAGAGAATATTCCCCATGTGCCTTGCACATGGGCTCCATCCTACATCATGGGGTGCCCATAAATAGCACCCACCTATAGCTTTACAAGGGATGAATTTTGGAGAGACAACTCTTGGGAAAGAACTAATTTCCCTTCTCCATTATCAACCTTGAGAGTGAAAGTGGGAGATCTGTGGGAGATCCATGGGAGAGCCTTGCCATTATTCTCTCTCTAGCTACTTTGCCTTCTTCTTCACCCAATCTTTTATCTCCATCATCTCTTTGCTTTTGTGTTCTTAGTTGAGACTATTGAAGAATCTAAACCTCTCATCATCTTCTAGAGAATTCGAATTTTTCTTCAAGGATCTTCGAAAATCTTTGAATTTTCCAACGACGTTCTTGAACCCTCTCATATAAAGATGAAGCTCTGATTTTCCTGTAAACCTCACACAGGTAAGATGAGCTTAAAGCTATAAGGATCAATGTATGATTTCTGAGAGAAAAATGTAAACCAAAATTTGAAGAACACTTCTCAAAGAGTAAATGAAAAGTGAGAGTGATGATTGATCAGAGAATGTTTTCTAGCTTGTATTGTTGCTTTTATCTTGTTCAAAAGAAGCTCTACTATTTATCAAGGAGAAGATTATGGAGTTGTTGACTGTTGCGTGTATTGAAAAGAATTGAGTCTACTCAAAATGATGCATTCCCCCATTACTGATTAGATCTTGAAGGAGGCAAAGCATAGAAGCAAAGCATGGGTCTAATAGATGACAGCTCTATTTGAAAAATAGTCATTGCAGAACAGAGTTGAATGTCCAAAATGAAATTTTGTTCTAGAGGGATGTCCATCCGGATGTTCGGTGGGTCTAGGTCGTCAAGGATGGCTTCTGCAGATGTCGAGGATATTGCTGGGTAGACAGTCAGTGAGAAGAAAATTTGAACTGAAGCAAAACCGGACAAAAAACCGTTGGTCAATCATCCAGCCAGATGATCGGTCAGATGTCCACCTGGACGTCCGATGCCTTGTTGAGCTGGACTGCTTGAACTACTGCTGTGCTGGGCTGTTTTGGGCTCTATTTTGGGCATTATTTTTGGGCTGAAATTACCTCTTGATTTGAGCAAATATATATATATATATATACTCCAAAAACATTTAGGATAAAAGTTTAGGTGAAAAATAATGGAACAAAATAAGTTTTCAATCTATTTTTCTCTTCCAAATAAATAAAAAATAGAATTAAATAAATCATCAAAATAAATAAGTCCAACATACACAAAAAATGTAACACTAAACATTTACATTATGACCAACTATTTAATTAGAAATAATTAATTTCTCATTATTACATGTATTATATTGTTATAAAAGATTTTATACATTACTTTTGTGATATCTTATATAGGTCAATATCAACATATATAAATATATAAAAAATATATAAATGTAAATTTATGTATGTTACTATATTCATACATTATCAATATGTAATGTTATATTACCATCGGATACTTTAATTTTCTAACATGTATCGCTTTAGTAATATAATTATATTTGTTAGAAAAAAAAATTGTAAAATTGTGTATTGTTCTCCTATCAACTTATGTTCAATATATATATATATATATATATACATACATGTCATACAAATAAGTGTCCACAACAAACAATTTCAATAATAAATTAAGACTTTGCAAAACACTTTCATCACGATAATAATTGTATTTTTTTCCCCTCTTAGAAAAACATCACATTATTGAAGGAAAATGAATTTTGAAATTCATAATAATATGATACCACCCCAAACACTTATGAAAATATTTTTATTACAATGAGTTATAATGGTGAGTAAAAAGAAAAACAAGAAGGCGGTAAAATAAAAATTACAGAAGATCTATTGCAACATACTCTCTAATCAAAGTTATATGAGCTAAAGCAAGAATTGTCCTATTTGTTGTGAAATTTAGGAAAAACAATGTACTCCATGCACACATTTTAGTCAAATTATAAGGAAAAAATCAAATGATACCCAAATTTTATGTAGCAACTCAATGATACGGAAAGTAAGTACATCGAATAAAAAGTTTCGATCAATTTTTGTTATATATTGATTACATACAGATATCATAAAATTATGTAACTTGACAATTTTATAAAAGTGACCATACAAACACTTATAAGTATGAATTTATAAACATTGTGAAAATAATTATGAAATTCATATATCGATCAAAATATTAAGCTACCATATTATTCCATTTTCTTAAAAAAAATTATTTACTAATGAATAATGTTATATTTTTCATCATTAAAGATATTCGTGACACAGGAAACGAGACTCAACAATTCTTAATGTATAAAAATATATTACATATTAATATTAATGCATTCTTACACAAATAATATGCAAATAATATGCAATATTGGATTCAATGAATTTGTATTATGAGTTGAACTGCAACACAAAATTGTGTAATTATGCAATTAATTTTATACCTTCAATTATATTACAGGCACGGGTTATGAAAAATAAAAGTGAGAGGCTGATAGAAAAATATTTATATAATACTATATATTTAAAGAATCTGCTTATTGTTTATTGTTTAAGATAAAATTGTGATCTCAACAATCTAACTATAAATTAATGTTTAAGTTTATAAAATTTCTCATTTATTATTTAAATTCTTCAACCAAGTATGTATTCATTTCTTACTTAGTTGTATTTTGGATACAGATCAATTTACCCATACAAATTTTCATACTTTGTATATATATCACATATTAATTTAAGAGACGCATAATTATAATATTAACAATTGATGAAAAATCACGTGCCATGTATAATGCACGTGTCCAACCACTAGTGAATCCAAATGTCTATGATTAGTGAAAGAATGTATTATATGTACTTTGTAATTATAATAATAATTATTATTATTTTAAATGTGTTATAATGTTTTAGAAATGCAAATAATTGATAATTGAGTAGGTACTAATTTAATTGGGAAGCACTCAAATTATAATGATTTAACTATTACCTATAATTACATTTATTGTATTCTACATTTCAATAATTAATAAAATAGTTGTGGGTGCTGATTTCCGACCACACTGCCAAATAGGTACTCAGCAAGAGACTACAAGCAGAATAGACCGCGCCTGAACAACCTGTCATAGAAAAATAAGAATTCTGGCGGTGGTTCGTCCACCCGAAGGCATTCCGACGATGAAGTCAGTACTCAGTTATCTCTTAAAGATAGTAAACAGTGCTTAACTCACTTAGTCAGAATACAAAAAGTGTACCTTAGACCCACGAAGATGCCTTGCTTTTATAGCCAGCTCTAACCTGATCCCTGTAAAAGCCTAGCTTCAATGGACTCTACCTCAATGCTCATCTTGGACTCCTAGCCAGATAGACATAAACTTCCTAAGAGTTTTATCTTTATCCATACTTAGGTCCTCCCCAGTTCTAGGACTCCTGTCCCTTATGCATTCATCTCAGATTCTGTATCTCCGCAGATTACCTCAGCCTAGCCGAGATCACCTCGGCACCATGACCAAGACACGTGGCACCTCAGCTGACACTTCGGTGTCACCTTGGCCACGTGTTTGTCATTCATAAAATATGTCCCTACAACTGCCCCTTAGGTTCTAGTACCTCGGCATCCTAATGTGATAGAACCTATATCGTTTGTCCATATAGCACATCGACTAGGACTTACTCCATCCTTTATGACCAAGATCATTATACGTCGGTTTTACATAACTAAAACTCTGCAGTCTACTTTATCAATGACCAAGAACTAAGTTCTTTAAGTTCCTTAACCGAGATCATCCCTATAGCCAAGGTTCTCGCTCCATTAAATCAAGAACTCCAAGAGTTCTATCTATGCATGAGCTGTCACGTACAGTTTCTCAACCATTTTCGCCACGCATCTTTTTCTCATTGATCCATACCTGACTCGTGCTATCAGGTCGCGTCGCTTCTGTGCGCGCCGCCTGACAGGTACGTCGTCCAAGGCACATTCATTGTGATTTTGCTGCCTTTTCGTGTTTTAACAAAAACACTTTCTCTCTCCGTCTCTTTATTTTTGCATTCTCCGTTTTCTGTTTGAGTTCAAGCTTTTTCTCTCTCTAAACAAGAAACCTTCATTTTCGTTCTTTCAAAGCTTTCTGCAACTATTTTCGTTCTTCCCCTCTGGCGAAGCATTCACCATTCTACTCCATTCACAATCATCATCTGACTTCGGCGTACCTTATACCGGCGTTATTCTCCTCAGTAAGTCACTGTTTTCCCTCTTTTTAGTTTTAAACTCTGTTGCGTTTGTTTATTGCCATTGTGAATCCATTCATGTTCTTCAATCTTTGCCTGTGTTTTAAATTTCATCATTTGCGTGTCGAGCATGTTTGTTTGCAATTTCGTGTTTGTCCAACTCGTATTTGGGTCTACATATGCACACACATACCACTCATACACTTGTTAATTTCCCACTGTCCTTGGCTTTGCACATCTGCACACACTTTATTCAATGTTCTTGAATTTATATTTGTTTTCTTGAGTCCGAACCATTGTTCTTTTTCTATTTTTCCTGCTTTATTTACAAATTCTTACCTTTGATTCCTGTATCTACGTAGATTTAGGTTTGGGTTTTGTTCTAGAACTCTGTTCTTTAGGAAAGATGAACCAAAAACCCCCTTAGATTCTCAAAAACCTTTACTCCAGTGCTCTCTAGGGTTTAGCCGAGGTTCTTAAACCCACACTTTTCTGAAATTTTGCCTTAATCTTCATAAGCCGACATCATGGGTATGTTCAGGTGGAAAGTCGACACCCCTTCCAAGCTAGAGTACTTTAGGACAGAGTTCTCCTTCCCAACCGATGTTCACCTTAGGCTGGTAGAGGAGGAGGACTCCATCATGCCTAATGGAGACTCTGTGCCTTTCCCTATAGTGGCCTTTATAGAGTGTGGACTTAAGTTCCCTCTCAACATTCTTTTCCGATAATTCCTACATTATAACAAACTTAACCCAATGCAGCTAGCTATTAACTCTTACAGAGTCATTAGCGGTATTATTGCCCTAGCTAGCCGAGAAAACGCTAGGATAATACTAGCCGACATCCAGTATTGTTATATCACGTGTGGCCTGAAATCCGAAAAAGGCTGCGTCTATTATTTTAAGCCGAGATCCACTGAATACGAACTCATAGCTGACCTTCCAGACCTCAACAAAGGTGCTGGAGATGATTATTTCATCGTCTCGGGCAACTGGGAGTTCCCACCTGATAACGACCTCCACCTATATCCTTTGAGTCGAACAGTATTTAAAGAGAGTAATGGTAAGAACCAAGTGTCACTTTACCTGTTTTTAAGTCTTTATTACTTTGTTCCCTTTATATGTTCTAATGTCTGTTTTTTGTACTTGCACCTCTTCCTCAGCCACTAAGCAAAACCTTCTACCCCAGCAAGGACTTTAAGAAGCTGCTAGGCTTACCAGTTGATCAGCGCAAGGCCCCTCTGCTGCTCAACTGCATTTCAACCTATAAATCCACCTTGCCCGATGTTCCCAAGAAAAGCAAGTCTCTTTCTTTAACAACAACTCTCCCTACCACTTCATCACCACGACCTGACCAAGCCTTAACCTCTGATCCAGCGAAGCAACCATCAATATATGCTCCCCAACTGATTCCTCCAGCCCAACGCCAACGCTGACGCCGAGTTCCAATTTATGTCCCTTCTAGTAGAACCCCCAGTCGAAAACGAAGACTTTTTGAGTCATCGGCCTACGACCCAGAAAACCCACCTACTACACTCCCAGCTATTCGCCTTGGTACCAAAGCAACTATAGCTGCCACTGCTGAAGAGATGGGGCACAAAGCAGCAGTTGTTGAAGACATGCTCGCAAATATCCCCGGGGTGGTGACAGTTCAATCCTCATCCTCTTCTTCCCAACCAATCCCAAAGCCAAAACGGATAAAGAAGGCTAAGGCAAAGGCCACTGTGACTCAGATCAATTCTGAGGACACTGTGCCCGTCTCGAAGCTAGCTGAGGCCGAGAAGAGGGCCCTTTCGGTCGAAAAACGTCCAGTCGAGGACCCAGTATCTTAGGCTCCACCGGCCAAAAAGTCGAGGTCCAACCACCAAGAAGGCAGCAGCTACTCCCAAAGCATGACCTGGGCACCTGAGATTATGCTTAACGACAGACCTCTTACCACCGGTAATAGTGCTACGAACCTTGAAGTCGGCGCGGCCCTGTCCATGGATTTTTCTGCCTGAAGACATGAACCGCATGGTCGAGTTGCATGAGTATGAGAACTTTGCTCTCATGATGCAACACTCGATTTTAGTAATCCTCTAATACTCATCTCTTTATAGTTCCTTCTACACTTAGAAAAAATCTTACTAATCTGTTTTACTTTTTATAGGCTATTCAGCATGCCTATTCGTATGTTGTAAAAATCGAGATTATGAGGAAAGAGTTGGCGAAAAAGACCAAGGAAGCAACCAAATTCCTCTCTTCACTCAACAAGGCCAAGGCCAACAATTGCGCTCTAATGGACTAGGCAAAGGACGCCAAAGTTGCTCAAAGTCTGGCCAAAGAAAAGGCCAAAATAGCCAAAGACAAAATCGAGACAGCAAAAGCTGACCTCAAAGCTACTAATGCCAAGGTAGCTGACATGGAGGCCAAGCTTCAAGAGGCTCTTTCCAATAAGGAGGCCGAGGTAAAGGCGGCCGACGAAAAAGCCTTCGAAGAGGGGTAGGCTGCCGTCCGTGACCAATACAAACATCAAGTCAACTTAGCTTGTAACCGAGGTTACTACCTCGATTGGACGGTGGCCCTCAACAAGTTGGCTATTTCCATAGACTCTGATCTTTGGGATATCAGTCAGCTTCAAGTGCCTTTTCCACCAGAGCCTAAGGACTCCGGCGATGAAGCCAACGATGGTGAGGCCGACGAAAAGGAGGGGGAAGTTGCCACTGATCCCAAGTCTCCTACTCTTAACGAGCAAATAGACTTAACTCAGGATGAGAAGGATGACTTGGTTTCCAAGGACGTCTCTCCCAATCCAACTACTTCTGAGGTCGAGATCCAGTGTGTCGAGAAAAGTCTGGATCAAACTCTGTTGGAGATTGACGCCGAGATAACGGCCGACAAAAGTACAACACCACCAGTCGATCAAGCCAATCCTAGAGCTTAGAATATTTATTCCTTTCCTTGTATTCTTTCTTTTCCTTTGTTTGTATTTTGTTTTGGCTGAACAATGTTTTAGTTTCATATTAGGCCGATATGCCACTCTTGTAATCTGAACAAGTAATCTTTTGTGAATGCAAGTTTCCTCCTTTCTTCTAAGTGTTTGAATGTCTTCTTTTCTTTTATGTGTGTTCTACCACTTTTATACTTAGAATAATTTGGCATGTCTTCAATTTATACCTTTAATTGTATAATCTCCTCGGAGTAAAATATCTCAGACATAACTTCTAATCGTTTATCTCGGCCTCGGCTTAAAAACATTTTCACAAGTGTTATTTTAAATTTGCCATTTTACTCTCACCTATCAAGACTTCTGTTTTTTATATTTCCCAAGTTTGGCAACCTGGTCATCTCGGCAAGTACGTATGTATATCTTACAATATTACCTCGGCCTAACTTCAACTTGAAAATTTTTCTGAAAATTTCAACATGTGTTAAGCCAACTTTAGCTTGTAAATTTCTCTATAAAATTCCAACTCCCAAGTACTTTAAACTTTTATTTATCATTCTCCAGCTCCTTGCCCCCTAATGTGAACTTAAGTCTCACTTATGTCCACATTAAGTATGTATAGTTATTGCCGAAGTCAGATTCAAACAAAGACTAGTCGAGGTTCTCAACCTTGGTTTCTTTGTCAATCTAACTGAAATGGACATAGTTTCATTCTTAAACTTAATTATGCCAACATGGTAAGGCTATGCTAAACCAATTTAGTTCAACTCCATTATACGCATGTCCAATTTCAACTCTGTCATATAATGAGTCTATGTTATTTTTCATGTTTCAATCAGAAACATCGCCAACTTGGTCCAACTCTATTATATGCAAGTATAATTTAACTCTGCCATATAATAAGTCTAAGTTATTCGTCATGTTTCAATCAGAAACATCGCCACCTTAGTTCAACTCTATTATTGGCAAGTATAATTCAACTCTGCCATATAATAAGTCTAAGTTATTCGTTATGTTTCAATCAGAAACATCGCCAAAAGACTGATCACACAAATTAAAAAAAAATAAGCTAAAATTTTTTTATTACTACCTCGGCTAAGAAAATCATGACATAAATTTCGAAAAACAAAAAAGCCTAATGATAGAAAAACTTTTAAGCTGCAAGTGTTCCAGAGTCTTGGCAACTTCTTTCTTTTCCTTTGTTTGTATTTTGTTTTGGCTGAACAATGTTTTAGTTTCATATTAGGCCGATATGCCACTCTTGTAATCTGAACAAGTAATCTTTTGTGAATGCAAGTTTCCTCCTTTCTTCTAAGTGTTTGAATGTCTTCTTTTCTTTTATGTGTGTTCTACCACTTTTATACTTAGAATAATTTGGCATGTCTTCAATTTATACCTTTAATTGTATAATCTCCTCGGAGTAAAATATCTCAGACATAACTTCTAATCGTTTATCTCGGCCTCGGCTTAAAAACATTTTCACAAGTGTTATTTTAAATTTGCCACTTTACTCTCACCTATCAAGACTTCTGTTTTTTATATTTCCCAAGTTTGGCAACCTGGTCATCTCGGCAAGTACGTATGTATATCTTACAATATTACCTCGGCCTAACTTCAACTTGAAAATTTTTCTGAAAATTTCAACATGTGTTAAGCCAACTTTAGCTTGTAAATTTCTCTATAAAATTCCAACTCCCAAGTACTTTAAACTTTTATTTATCATTCTCCAGCTCCTTGCCCCCTAATGTGAACTTAAGTCTCACTTATGTCCATATTAAGTACGTATAGTTATTGTTGAAGTCAGATTCAAACAAAGACTAGTCGAGGTTCTCAACCTTGGTTTCTTTGTCAATCTAACTGAAATGGACATAGTTTCATTCTTAAGCTTAATTCTGCCAACATGGTAAGGCTATGCTAAACCAATTTAGTTTAACTCCATTATGCGCATGTCCAATTTCAACTCTGCCACATAATGAGTCTATGTTATTCGTCATGTTTCAATTAGAAACATCGCCAACTTAGTTCAACTCTATTATTTGCAAGTATAATTCAACTTTGCCATATAATAAGTTTAAGTTATTCATCATGTTTCAATCAGAAACATCGCCAAAAGACTGATCACACAAATTAAAAAAAAATAAGCTAAAATTTTTTTATTACTACCTCGGTTAAGAAAATCATGACATAAATTTCGAAAAACAAAAAAGCCTAATGATAGAAAAACTTTTAAGCTGCAAGTGTTCCAGAGTCTTGGCAACTCCTTGCCTTCACTGTCTTCAAGCCAATATGCCCCATTGCCGGTGATTGAAATGATTCTATAAAGCCCCTCGCAATTTGGGCCCAGCTTTCTTTCTCTGGGATCCTTCTTGTTACCGACAACCTTTCTTAAGACGAGATCCCTAACTTGAAACTCTCTTGGGTTGACCTTCTTATTGTAAGCCCGAACAAGCTGTTGCTGGTATGGCCCCAGCCGAATTACTGCACTCTCCTTTCTTTCTTCTAGTAGGTCCAAATCTCAGACCAAGAATGCCTTGTTAGTCCCATTCTCTACTCCCTAGGTTCTGATCCTAGGAATGCCAACTTCTATTGGGATAACTGCTTCTATGCCATAAGCCATGGAAAATGGGGATTCCCCAGTTGATCTTCTTGGTGTAGTCCGATATGCCCAAAGTACATTGGGCAATTCTTCCACCCATTTTCCTTTAGCTGCTTCCAGCCTTTTCTTGATCCCATCCAAGATAGTCTTGTTGGATGCTTCTGCCTGACCATTACTCTAAGGGAAACTTGGGGTGGAGTAATAGTTCTTGATTTTGTACTTTGCACAGAAGCTTTTGATTAACTTACTGTCAAATTGTGTATCATTGTTTGCTACTATTGCCCTTGGGATCTCGAACCTCATGATAATGTTCTTCTATATCAAGTTGTTCACATCAATATCCCAAATCTTCGCGAGGGGTTCAGCTTCTACCTATTTTGTGAAATAGTCAGTTGCTACCAGCAGGAACTTCTTTTGTCCAGTCGCTTGAGGTAGTTGTCCAACAATATCCATGGCCCACTGGGCAAATGGCCAAGGGCTGGACACTGGGTTTAAATCTGCTGCTGGTTGATGTATCACAGGTGCGAACCTTTGACACTTCTCACACTTTCTAACATAAGCTTCTGCATCTTTCTGCATCTTTCTGCATGTAGAGCCACCAGTACCCCTGAGTAATGGCCCTATGAGTAAGTGACCTGCCCTTAGCATGGCTTCCACATACTCCTTCATGTATTTCATACAAGAAGTCTTCAACTTGTGAAGGGTGCACACATCTCAAAAGGGGACCAGTAAAAGACCTTCTGTAGAGATGTCATTCTGGTGTTAGACAGAACATTGCCGACTTCAGCCTGGTCTTGTGTGTTTTCTTTGCGATCATCTGGAAGCTTCCCATCTCTAAGGAATATTACTATTGCATCTATCCAACTTGGTCCCATCTCCACACACATTGCTTCGTACTCTGTGATCAGTGGTCCCATACTTGGACTTGACAAATAGTCAATCATTATTGTCCTTGCCTTTCTTGATTTAATTGCACTAGCCAGGTTAGCCAAGGCATCGGCATGGCTATTGTCATCTCGGCTAACCTGTTGTTGTCGGCAGTCTTGAAACAAGGCTAGTAGTCTAACAACCTCCTTAATGTGCGCTATCATTCTTTCATCTCGGGCTGCATACTCACCTATTGCTTGGTTCACAATAAGTTGGAAGTCACAGAAGACCACAACCTCGTCGGCTTCCATTGTTGCTGCCAGCTTCAATCCTGCGATCAGTGCTTCATACTCTATTTCATTGTCGGAGGCTTTGAACCCCAAACAAATTGATTGCTCTGACATTCATCCATCTGGAGATACTAGCATTACTCCTGCCTCCTCTCTTTGTCTGTTTGAACTTTCATCCACAAAAAGGCGGAAGGAGTCGCCGATGTAAATATCGCAGGGCTTGAGTTGCTCTTCTTTTTTCTACTCTACTGTGGGGTTTTTCATTCCCAGCTAGGTCTCTTCTTATTTCCCTGGACATCCTAAGCCACGGCTCACCGAAGCTCGATGTGGGATGGCACCAGGTGTGAACTCGGCCACGAAGTCGACTAGAACTTGGCCTTCGATTGTTGTTCTGGGTCTCAACTCTAAATCATACTGGCTCAATACCACTGCCCATCTGGCCACCCTGTTTGTCAAATCTCCTTGCTGTAGCAGGGATTACAAAGGGTACTCAGTCAATATCACAATCTTGTGGGCTTGGAAATAATAGTTCAACTTCTTAGAAGCCACTATTAAGGCTGATGTCAATTTCTCCAGGGGTAAATACCTAGTCCCCGCACTCGCTATGGTTTTACTTACATAGTAAACTGTCAACCATTCCCCCTTCTCTTCTCTAATTACCATTGCACTCACTGCATGCTCCAAAACTGCCAAGTATAAGAAAAGTTCCTCTCCAGGCACAAGATTTGAGAAAACTGGAGCTATGGTCAGGTATTTTTTCAAGTTGGTCTAGGCAGCTTCGCACTATTCTATCCACAAAAAAATTGTGGCCTTCTTCACTAAACTAAAAAATGGTTTGCATTTGTCAAAACTTCTACTTATAAACCTGTTCAGGGCTGCGGCCCTTCCAGTCAACATCTGCACTTGTTTTGCTGACTCTAGGCTCTTCAAATCCATGATGACCTTAATTTGATCTGGGCTTGCCTCAATGTCCCTTCCAGTAACCAAGTACCCCAAGAACTTGCTAGACCCTACTCCAAATGCACATTTTGAAGTATTAATTCGAAGTCGATATGTTTTTAGGATGTCAAAGATTACCTTCAAGTCAGCCAGATGATCCTCAAGTTCCTTGATCTTCACAACCATGTTGTCGATGTATATCTCCACTGTTTTGCCGATCTGATGTCTGAACATTTTGGTCACCAACCTCTGGTACGTTGTTCCTGCATTTTTCAACCTGAAAGGCATCACTTTGTAGCAATACAACCCTTTTGGGGTGATGAATGCAGTCTTTTCTTCATTAGGGGGGTACATTGCTATCTGATGGTACCCCCTGTATGTGTCCAGGAAGTCATCCTTCCATGCCCTGAAGTTGCATCCACCAATTGATCGATTTTGGGGAGTGGGAAACTGTCCTTGGGACAAGCCTTATTTAGGCTAGTGAAATCCACGCAGACTCTCTCCTCACTCTTCTTCTTCACAACAATTGTGTTTGGCAACCAAGTTAGGTAGTTTACATCTCAAATGGCTTTGGCCTTCAGCAGTTTTCTAACCTCATCTTCTACTGCCTCAACATGCATCAACGTTGGCCTCCTTGCTCGTTGGATGACGGGTTTAACCGACCTGTCCACATTCAGTCTATGGAAAGTGACCTCGGGGTCAATGCCAGGTATCTCGTATGGCGTCTAGGCAAACACCTTAATGTTTTCTTGTAAAAAGGCTTCTAACTCCGTTTTTTCCTCCTCGGCCAATCCTAAGCTGAGAAGGAAGAAACGCACTTCATCCCTTTGTTAGACTAGAATCTTCTTCAGGGCTTCCTCACTTTTCTCGGCTGGTTCTTTGCTGATGTCATCTAGGACCTCCATGTCCTCATCCTCAATCTTTGTTGTGTCTACTTCTCATACGTTGCAGGTAGATTTCATTGCTGCCATGAAGCAATTCTTCGCCTGCACCTGATCTCCTCTGATCTCTTTAATTCCATGCTCTGTTAGGAACTGCAATAATTGGTGCAGTGTTGAGGGAACAACTCTCATTGCGTGTATCCATGGCCTTCCTAAGATAACATTGTAAGAGAAGGGGATGTCTATTATTTTGAACTCTGTGCTTACCTTCTTGGTGCCTGCTTGCACCTCCAGATTTATTGCTCCCAGGGGCTATGTCGGTGTTCCATTAAACCTAACCATTGGACTGTTGGATTGCTCCAGATCATCTTGGTGAAGGCCGAGCTCCTTGTAACATCTGACATACATGATGTTACAAGAGCTGCCTTGGTCAACCAAAATGCGCCTTACCTGGCATTCTTCAATCTTCAAGGATATCACCAGAGCATCGTTGTGTGGATACTGCACCATGTCTAGGTCGGCTTCAATAAAGGATACCATTGGTTCCTGGTACTCGTTTGCCCTAGGCTTTTTTTGCTGGACCTGATACACATGCTGTAAGTGTTTCATCCTCTGAGTCTCGTATTGTACCTCGTTTTCATTGACCTTTGAGTGAATCATATTGATCACTCGAGGTTCGTCTGCTTGAGGTTGTGGTGCTGGTGAAGAGGGTGATGCCGGCGCTTGGGGCAGCCTTGCTTGCTTTTCCCTTGTTCTGGCCTCATCTACCAGGTCCCTTACGTGACCTTGTCTCACAAGGTCTTGCAGATGTGTCTTTAGGGCTTTGCACCCCTAAGTCAGGTGCCCATCCTCATTGTGGTAGGCGCAGTGCTTCCCCAGGCTTTTTTCCATAAATGCGCCAGGGATCTTCTCTAATGCTCTATAGTAAGGCTGATTTCTGATTCTTTCCAAGACTTTGTAAACCGGGATCCGGAACACTGTGGTGACTGCATGTGTAGCCCTTAGTCCTGTTTCTTGTCTATTAAAATTTGTATTACCTCAACCTCACTTCGGTGAGCCATTCCTCTTCTCTTGCTTTGACGCTTTTGGTCCCTAGCGTATCCTCATCTGCTCTCGTATATTTCTCGATTCTGGCCATAAGTTCCTCCATACTTTTTAGCAGTGTCTTCGCCAATGATTTTCGAAGCAGACAGTCATCGTTCAAGCTGTTCTTAAAAGACACGACCGCCACTTATTGGTTACGTCCTGGTATTCGATTAAACACTTCATAATACCTCTTGACATAAGCCCTGAGGCTTTCGTTCTTGCCAATTCTCAAAGCCATCAGGGAGTCTACCCTCAACTGCTTTAGTTTGTTTGTAACAAACCTGGCCACAAACATCTCGGCCAGGCCTTCCCAGCCTTTCACAATCCCTTTCGGCAACTTGTGAAACCAATTTGATGCGATTTCCCCAAAGAATAAGGGGAACACCTTGCAGAGCAACGGCTTGTTCCCGGTGCACAGTGCCATTGAATTCAAGTATAAGCCGACATGAAAGTTGGGATCGGACTTACCATCATATATCTGGAATCTCAGCATGTGGAACCTTTTCGGAGCCTCAAACTTGTCCAAGTCTACTGAGCACGGCGTTCTCGGCTTGATCGGAGATGTTACCTCGATGTCTTGTCGTTTCCTCTAGAGGTAATCCCTCAAATCCTCCTTAGTCCGTCCAGGAGCTTGGCTGTCAACGGATTTCAGCATTTTTGGTGCGCTACTCCCGGTGTCGTTATGAGTCCTCTTGGACGTCCCTTCATTTGTCATGTTAAAGTAAAGTTCCTTCCTTTGAACATGCTGATGTTCTTTGGTGTAGGCTTCTTTGGCACGACGTGTCTTCAAAGACTCTCCTCTCATCGATTCTCCTCGCCTGACCTCTCGTGAAGGCCGATGCGAATGCTCCCTTGCCCTGTCATGCTGAAGGACTGCGAGGATTGCTTTCTGACCCCTTTTCTGGGCATCGTTCTTGGCCGCTGGAATCGGTGTGTCCTCTAATGGGAACGGTGGTTGCATGATGTTGTTCTGTATCATAAAATTGACAACTGATTGTAGATCTGCCAATTTGTTTGCCATCCTTTTCATCTCGCTGTCTCTCCTCAAGCATCTATTTTTCCATACCTGGAGGTCGCTTTCGTTGTAATTCCCGCTCTGACATGCTTTCTTTGGTACGTCTCCCGCTTGGCCGACGTCTTTTTCCCTAGGATTCTTATCCCGATGTTCTTTTTTATAGTTGTCCTCCTCTACGTTAGGTTTAGCGTCTTTACCACTTCCACTAGGGATGTCGCCCCCAATTCTTTCTTTCTGCCCGTCGTTGGCCATCTATTCTTCTTACGATTCCCACAAATTGCGCCAAATTGTGGGTGCTAATTTCTGACCACACTGCCAAACATGTACTTAGCAGGAGAGCACAGGCAGAATAGACCATGCCCGAACAACCTGTCACAAAAAGATAAGAATTCCAACGATGGTTTGTCCACCCAGGGGCACTCCGATGATCAAGTCAGTACTCAGTTATCTCTCAAAGATAACAAACAGTGCTTAACTCACTTAGTCAGAATACAAAAAGTGTACCTTAGACCCACGATGGTGCCTTACTTTTATAGCCAGCTCTAACATGATCCTTGTAGAAGCCTAACTTCAATGGACTCTAGCTCAATGCTTATCTTGGACGCCCAGTCAGATAGAGATAAACTCCCTAAGAGCTTTATCTTTATCCATACTTAGGTCCTCCCCAATTCTAGGACTCCTATCCCTTATCCACTCATCTCGGATTTCGATATCTCCGCAGATAACCTCGACCTAGCCAAGATCACCTCAGCGCCATGACCAAAACACGTGACACTTCGGCTGACACTTGGGTGTCACCTTGGTCACGTGTTTGTCATTCACAAAATATGTCCCCATAATAGTAATTGTTATTTTTAAACTTAATATGAGTAGCGTTTGATTTAATTTTAAAATTATGATTTCAATTAAAAAATTTCAAAACGTATAACTAAATATTCAATTCAAAACTCTTTTTATATACAGTACATATTAAGAAAAAAATATTTACAATAAAAAATATTTATCCTAAAAATATAAAATTAAGAAAAAATTTAAATATTTTTTTAAAAAAAGTAAATTCAAAACAATTTTAAAACACAACTCAAAACTCTTTTCAAAACTCATAATCAAACAAATTTTTACTTTTTAAAACTCATTTTAAGAACTCTATTTTCAAAACATAACTTCACATTTAAATCATAATTATAAAATTAAACAAAGAGATTTTGGTTCCATTTTTCTAAATCTAATTTTTTGAAAATTTTGAAGTTTTTGTTTAGTTATTTTGGAAATGTGATAAAATTTTCAGAATCAAACATGATGATGTGACAATTTTTTTTTAATTGGTCAATCTATCTAGCCTTCGTTCTCAACTTTTAGAGGAAAATTTAAATTTACATAGTGTATTTTTTGAAAATTAAACCTATAGCCATTTTCAAAACAAAACTTTCAAATCACTTTTTCTGAAAAAACAACTCAAAAAAACGAAACCAACGCAGTGATTATTTTTTCTTTGTTCATTTCTTTTGAAAAAAGATTGACATTGAGCTACAGGCTGCAATGGGAACGATTGTGCACGACCTGACATGATGTACGATTGCATTGGACTTGACACAATACATAGGCCAAACAATTTTCAAGGACTGTAGCGCGGGAATTTATTTAACTAACTTGAGATAACGTAATAAGAATACAAAATTAATCAGCTTGTTATAATTTTCAGGGACTATAGCGCGGGAATTTAAGTCCAATTTAACTAACTTGAAATGACGTGATATGAATACACAATTAATGAGCTAGTTAAGTTTGAATTTTTGAATATTTATTTTTAAAAAAATTGAACTTTTTTATTTGTTGTGTTTTTTTTTTTTTACTGAATTTTTAAAAATATTTTAAACAATTTTGTTTTTAATTTTTAGATATGCTTAATATAAATACACTTACAAAGTGTAATATTTATAAAAAAAATCTTTAAAAACTTTACTAAATACCAAAAATATAAATAAAAAAATAAGAGAATTCAGTATATTTTTCGTATTCTTGAATATTTATTAATTTTTTATAAATATTTTACTTTTTAGATACATGTAAGTAAAATATAACTAAAAAAGTAAAAAAAATATTTAAAATTTAAAAATATTTACTAAAAATAAAAAATAGAAATTAAATTTTCAAAAAATTAACAACAATGATTCATCCCCCCTTTTCCTCCCACCCCCTTTGACCCCCTCTCTCTCTCATTGGTTACATTTTCTTTTTCTTTTTCTTTTTTTTCCCGCTCCTCCAATCACCCCCCGCCACGTGGCAAAGGGGGGGTGAGAGGGTGACCCCCAAAAGGGGGTCCCAAGCATTATTCAAAAATTAAAACTAAAGGCGCTGAATTTTTCTAAACAACATGAAGCACGACTAGCCCGAAAATATATAAACGGACTAGGCACCTTCCATTTTAAATTTGTATTTTATGGAATCTAATTTCTTTCATTCTTTATCATTCAGTTAACTCATTTTCCCAATTACCTGAATTTTTAAAGTCTTAATTTAAATATTTAGATGATTATTTTATTTTTATTTTTTTGTTGATATAACCCCTTAATACAAAAGCAATAATTCGAGATAATTACTAGAAATAGTTAGTGATTTACAATAATTAAAAAAAAAAGGAAAAAAAAGAGAAAGAAATAAATTGACAAGGTTTTAAATTTTATAGGCGAACATCAAACTTTAGATTATGAGAATGCCAAACTCATGTTTTCCTTTTATATTATTGTATAAATAAATGAGAAATTTATTAGGAAATTCTCTTTTAAATACTTGTATCCTAATTAATTCATAACATATTTTTATATTTCAATAAATCTTATTATTCAGACATTTGATCCATCAAATCTTAATTCTCATATTTAAAATATTTTATGAATAATTTTATCCTTACAAATATTTTTTGAACCCTTAGCAATTTAGTGATGTGAATATTTATATTTGACAATGTGAATATTACTATGTCCTTTACCCTATTATTATTAAAGATATTTTAGTAACTATGTCCCTTATAGGATTTATTAGAATATAAGAAAATAATTTGAACTAAGTGGAACATAAGTAAGTGAAGAGAGATTTATAAATAAATGCCCCTAAATAAATATTTAGCAATTGGACTAGGTTTGTTTGGTAATTTTGCTTATGTTAAAGTTTAGGTCTCGTTTGGCAAAAGGCCGGTTTAGTCAAAAAGTCAAAAAGTTATTAAAAAAGTCAACAACCCATACCAAAAATTCAAAAATTCTTTTTTCTCTCTACTTTTTGCAATCTTTTCGTAAAATGCCAAAAAGTCATCCCAAACATACTAGTTTTTTTTAGCTCATATTTTAACCAAATAATCAAAAAGTTATTAAATTAGTCTGTTCCCAAATAACTTGTTAATAATTAAAAAGTAAAAATTAAAATCATCTTTTTTTCAATTTTTAGATAATTAATTTTTTTTAAATTATTTATATCTCATAAATTATTTATAACTCATAAATTATAAATAAAAACTATACCACACATTAACGCACAATTTTTAAATTAAAAAATACAACTTCAATCACCTGCATCAAACAAAACCTAGGGCAAGATTGGTATCGAACCTATTTCCAACTTGGAAACCTACCCAATGGATAAGAAAAAGAGGGGAAAACCCATGTATTTGGGTTGGGTCTCCATGGATACCCACAGGATAGGTTATCCATTGCCATCCCTACTTTTAACCATCTTTCAAAAATAGCCTAATATATAAATAAAAAAATTATATATAATTTATATATATATATATATATAATAATGTGTTCAATGGAGATCTTTCATTTTAAAACAACACCGTTAAAGATAATTTTTACTTATAATAATGTCATTATTATATGATTCTTGTGATATTTTTTATATAAGTTTTATATATGAATAGAGTTTTTTATTAACAAAACTTGACAATTGGAAAAATATTTATGGGAAAATTAGTTAAACATCCCTTTCTAACTTTGTGTAGCAGAAGATCTAAGATATGTTTTTTTTATTAGCTAAGATCCCTCAATAATTTTACAGAGAAAATTCGACTCAGAAAAATTTTACCAGATTCAAAGAAATTTCACCCGACTCAGAAAAATTTCGGACCCGACTTAATTTCTCTGTGAAATTAGAGAAATTTCATCCGACTTAGAGAAATTTCGACTCCGTTTAATATAAATTTTGAAATTTCTCTGGTATAATCATAGAGAAATTTCATCAAATTTAGAGAAATTTCAGCTCCAGCTCAAAGAAATTTTGAAATTTCTCGATGAAATCAGAGAAATTTTTTTTAGTCAGGACAAAATTTTTCTGAATTGAACAAAATTTCTTTGAGTTGGATTTTTTCGGTAGAAAAGTTGAGGGACGTTAACTATTGTGAAAATATTATTTATAATTTATCTTATAAAATCTTAATATTAAGATATATAAATTTTTTTTCCTAGTTTATGATGGTACGTGTGACATTGTCACATCATTTGTGTTCAATTCTACATGAAAATTAAGTAATAATATCATTTTCCGTATTATTTTTAAAATTTAGACTATAATTGAATCTTTATTTAGATTTTTGTTATAGAAAATATGTTAAGTTTTGTCCAAACAGCGGAAAATAAAAAGAAAATTATGTTTTTGGGAAAAATTATTTTACATAAAAAGTATTTTACAGCAAAACAAATGGCGATACCCGTATGTCCTTTTTAAAAAATGTGTTTTATTTAATTACAAAATCTTTTGAGTAGACTTAAAAATTTTGTGTTCATTTTTCATCTCTTTTTTTTCTGCGTCTTGCTTCTTTTTCTTCTTCTTCTTTTCTCTCTCTCTCTCTCTCTCTCTATCTCCTTGATTTTCGGTGGATAACAACAACGCGTTATTTCTTCACTTTCTCTATTTGATATATAACCATCGACAATCAACAATTGACGATCACTATCGATTGGGGTTCACCGACAACCACTGAGTACCAACTCTTTACTTCGTGCTACTGACGGCAAATGAGATGAGTTTCTGATGAAGAAAATGAGTAGATCTACTCAAATCTGATATAGATATCAGAAGTATATCTACATTAAAAATTGAGTAGATCTAAATAAAAAACTGTTGTCGAAATACAATCCTCGCTCTATATCTGTCTCTCTCTTTCGATCTCTCAAAAAAAAAATTTACGCAGTTCTATTCTCTTATTTTAATAGAGAAAATTTTCAAATTCTAAATAAATTGTTTTCGAGTTTTTGTTAGAAGTAGTGAAAACTGTAAAATGTTTACAGTTTCAATTTTTTTAGTGCTGAAATAAATCATGCTTTAAAATTATAAATTTTTATAGTTTCATAACATATTTTTTATTTTGATTAATAAGAATAAATATTTAATAGAATTGGAAACTGTAACATTTTCAAACCGATGTAGAGAACACTTTTATAAGCCGTTAATCAAAACCCTTATGCATTGAAAATTCTCAACGGAGGTTGGTATTCTCTGAATACTGATAGGCAGCCCAAGGAAAGAGTACTTGGGCTGTCTTGCAAGGGATAGTGGGCTTCCTTCACATGTTTTTCGTTGTGGGCCTTGTGAGTGTTCTGTTTTTGAGAAATTAACTTAAAATACTCCAATACATATGTAACCGTCTAACATGCTTGCCAAGACCAATTATTTGTCCAACTAACAAAAATAAATCTAAAATGTTATATTATTATTATTATTATTATTATTATTATTGGTCACAAATTTGTATGACAACCTACTTGGATGCTCATAAATAGTTTGTTGTTATTTGGGAGGAGATTAAGATCTTGCTATGCAGTCGATAATACAAAATGATAAAGAAAAATGAATAAATTATAAATTGATGTAATAGTTATAAAATAATTGTATTATAGATGATAATTTTTTCTAGTACAACTCTGACATACAGAAAAAATTTACACCAAGCATAGGAATGGACTTGCCATGCATATAGGAGACTTGCACTACCATTAAAATATAATTAATTCTCCATTGTTCCATTGAAATGTAATTTCTCCACACACACAGACACACATAAAGAAAACCAAAAAAAAAAAAAACAACGGTGATGTGTAAGATTGTTCAAGTTAAATATTTATTATTCTCAAAGTTATAAAAAAATATATATATATATATTACTCAACTGGTTTCAATAACTTAATTGAGTGACAAGTTAAATTATAATTGACACTTCACAAAGTAAAAGTCACGAGTTTGAATTTGAACATCGTATGAAGTGCTTGACCCCCTTAAAGCCACCCAAGACATGTACATTATGTTTCCCATAATTATTCAGTATATTGAGGAATGCATATGCCCAAAGACTAGTTGGAGCAATGCACAAATACCCTCGTTTGAAAAAACAAAAAACATTGAGCACAACCTTCTTTTGTTGGGGTAACCACAATTTTGTTTTACCTGGATTTAGGAAAACATTAAGGATCAAACCATTGCTATCAGTCAGTTTCATAAAGTTTGAAACCAAATTGAATCATAAAAAATCAAACTAGATGGAACAATTGAAATGCAATTTGGTTTAGTTTTAAATTATGATTTCTAGTAACATGTCATTATTCACAATCTACTCACAAAACATTATTTAATACATCAAACATCAAGTCAAATGTATCATTTTTCAAACACTAAGCAACATGCCATTATTGAAATTTTTCAAAAAAAATATGCAATGCACTATCATTTTTTGAAAAATAAGTAATGTGCCATCAAATTTCAAATATCAATTAAACTACCAAATTGTTCCTACTCATAAACAAGAGTATTATCAAGCAACCATTGTTCAATACAAATATTCCACACAATCATATTGCTCAACAATTAAAACTAAAATTCTACAAGGAAATCAAAAATCTAGAAGGACCAAATTCTACAAAAATAAATAACAAATCAAACGCTAGGCAACCTGCATATATAGAGAGAGAGAAATGGTCAAGTTTGGTTCCAAATCAAAACCGTGACTAAAAATTAGTGAATTCAACTGTAGAGTGCAATTCACTTATTTCATAAATTAGAATCAAACCAAACATTAAAAAAATTAGACTGGATCGGTTTGTGATTTTTTTTTCTTTTCTCAGCCCTACAATTATGTATTTAACTCCACAATGGCTGATGCAACCAGTGACGAAACAAAACAATCATCTTTGTTTCTTTCTTTCATATTTTCTTCCATTTTTCTTGGTGAAATATTATATTACACAGTATGGGCTTTATTTTAAAAATGCAGAGCACAACACAAAAAGGCCAAACCACTAATCAATGCGATTGCCCCAACGATCACCAACCTCTCTTCCGGTGAATGATTTGAGTATCACTCATTTTCTTGACAGTCAAACAAATAAAGAAAAATAAGGGGGAGAAAATTTTCTATCCAAGAAAGCATTGAGAAAGTCAAGAGAACCACGAAATCATAATCCAGACAAAAGGACAGGGGTGGTTTGTTTCAAAAATATAAAGAGCATTTTCGAAAGAAATAAATTTTGCAGTCTTGTGTGATGACATATATGCAACTGAATCCATTTACTCTTGAATAAATAATGCTACTTTTGGATAACAAGAAGGCAAGCGGATCAGCTTTGATCAAGGAAGGAGTTGTGCAAAATCTACTTGCTCATCCAAGGAACCAACCTCGATATGGAAGACAATGGCCCTATTTGGTAAGGTTTATTTTCAGTTTATTTTAACTTTTAGCTTAATTTAAGCTATTTTGATGTATTTGGTTCAGCTTAACAATACAACTTATAACTTTTTGTAAATCAAAAATCAACTTATTCTTTGAGTGGGGGATGAGAAGCTTAATTTATAAGTCAAAAATCAGCTTATGTTCACAGCTATAAGCTGTTAAGTTATAAGTTATAATCACTTTCCTACAGCTCTACCAAACAGGGTCAATGTATATATAATTTTTTTTTTTTTTTTTTGTATTTTATTTATCATGTGATTCATCACCATTATGTTAGTTTAATGCGTCTTACTAATTATATATTTGTGAATTATATGAGTGTCAAAAATGAATTAGGTCAACATGACATAACTTTAGGTGTGCCAGACTAGGTATGCGTACCAAGTCTAACTGCATTGAGGGGCAACTAAGTAGGGATGTCAATTTAAAATCGACCCGGCGGGGATCCCCGATCCCAATCCCGATTTATGCGGTTTTTCCCTGAAAAATACCCCGACGGGGAGAAAACGGTATTTGAAAATCAATCCCCGATCTGTTTCAGGCCGGGGACGGTGATCAGTGTTCAAGCCCCGGCCCGGCCCCGTCCCCGGCCCGGCCCCATCCCCGAGTATCCCCGAAATAAAATTACATTTATACCCTTTATATATATATATATATATATAATATATATCTTATATTATATTTATAATAAACCAAACCAGTGTATTAGATTTATATATCACTTACTGTGTTGCTCTCACACTCACTCTCGACCCCCTCTCTCTCTCCACTTCGTCTCTCTCTATTCTATCTTCCCTCTCTCTCTCTTTCAGTAGATCGAAGGGACAGTCGGCGTCGGAGGCAGTCGACGTCGGAGGGGAGCAGTCCGATCGTATACTGGGGGAAGCGTCGGCGTCGGAGGCAGAACTCAGATCTGTTTGTGACACAGATCTCTCTCTTTCTCACATCCACTCTCAAACCAAATATTAAAAAAATCAAACTCGATCGGTTTGTGATTTTTTTGTTTTTCTTTCTTTTCTCACCCCTACAATTATGTATTTAATTCTACAATGGCTGATGCAACCAGTGACGAAACAAAATAATCATCTTTGTTTCTTTCTTTCATATTTTCTTCCATTTTTCTTGGTGAAATATTTATTACACTATATGAGCTTTATTTTAAAAATGCCGCGCACAACACAATAAGTCCAAACCACTAATCAATGCGATTGCCCCAACGATCACCAACCTCTCTTCCGGTGAATGATTTGAGTATCACTCATTTTCTTGACAGTCAAACAAATAAAGAAAAATAAGGGGGAGAAAATTTTCTATCCAAGAAAGCATTGAGAAAGTCAAGAGAACCACGAAATCATAATCCAGACAAAAGGACGGGTGGTTTGTTTCATAAATATAAAGAGCATTTTCGAAAGAAATAAATTTTGCAGTCTTGTGTGATGACATATATGTAACTGAATCCATTTACTCTGGAATAAATAATGCTACTTTTGGATAACAAGAAGGCAAGCGGATCAGCTTTGATCAAGGAAGAAGTTGTGCAAAATCTACTTGCTCATCCAAGGAACCAACCTCGATATGGAAGACAGTTGTCCAGGTTGGTAATATTTATTTTCAGTTTATTTTAATTTTTAGGTTAATTTAAATTATTTTAATATGTTTGGTTCAGCTTAACAATATAACTTATAGCTTTTTGTAAGTCAATAATCAACTTATTCTTTGAGTGGGATGAGAAGTTTAATTTATAAGTAAAAAATCAGCTTATATTCACAGCTATAAGCTATAAGTTGTTAGGCTATAAGTTATAATCACTTTCCTACAGCTCTACTAAACAGGGCCAATATATATATAATTTTTTTTATTTTTTTTTTGTATTTTATTTATCATGTGATTCATCACCATTATGTTAGTTTAATGCGTCTTACTAATTATATATCTGTGAATTACATAAGTGTCAAAAATGAATTAGGTCAACTTGACATAACTTTAGGTGTGCCAGACTAGGTATGCGTACCAAGTCTAACTTAATTGAGGGACAACTAAGGACTCGTCTGGAATATATTTTTTTAAGTAATTTTTTAATTTTTGAGTTAAAATATGGTATAAAAAAATTAGTATGTTTAAGATGATTTTTTAACTTTTAACGAAAAGATGTGCAAAAAGTAAAAAGAAAAAGAAAAAGAAAATTTTGATTTTTTTATATAAATTATTAACTTTTTGACTTCTTTCATAACTTTTTCACTAAAACAATCACTTGTCAAACCAGACCTAACTTAATTGGGAAGAAATCAAACTATAATGATTTAACCATTGCCTATAATTACATCTATTGTATTTTACGTTTCAATAATTAATAAAATAGTAATTGTTATTTTTTAAGGTTTAATTTTAGAATCATGATTTTAATTAAAAAAATCTAAAACTTATAACCAAACACTTAATTTAAAACTCTTTTAAACACAGCCCATATTGAGAAAAAAATATTTACAATAAAAAATATTTAAAAAAATAAACCCAAAACAACTTTAAAATATAACTCAAAACTCTTTTCAAAACTCATAATCAAATAAATTTTCACTTTTTAAAAACTCATTTTAAGAACTCTATTTTCAAAACATAACTTCACATTTAAATTATGATTATAAAATTAAGAGTGAAGTACTAATAAATCCTAAAATGTGATCTTATGAACTATTTAGTCCTTCATATGTTTTCTTATAAACCCAAATGTTCCATTAAAGTGAAAATTACATAAAATTGTAGTCATTTTCATGTTTGGATTTAATTTTTTAGGGATAAAAGTGAATTTCTCAAAATGTAAAATTACACATTTGGACAATTTATACTATAGAAGTTTTGAATCTTCCCTCATTGTAGAATAAATCTCACATTATGAACAAAAAACCTAACACTCTAATATAATACTCCAATAACGTAACACTTCAATGTAATACATTAAAAAACTCATTGGTATACTTTTTCTAAACATAACAACATAGCACTGAAAAAAAACTCTTTGGTGTACTTTTTTCAAAACGAAACACTCCAATGTAACACAAAAAAAAAAACAAAAACAAAAACAAAAAATTTCTTTGTGTGTTTTTCTCAAACGTAACACTCCAATCATTGTAATTCCAAACATAACACTCTAATATAACATACTCGAATATAATACACAAAAATACTAAAAAAACTCTTTAGTATGGTTTTTCCAAATGTTATACTCACGGTTTGAAATTATACATTTGCCCAAAACTTACAAAGGAATATTTGTACTTCTCTTGAAATGGTTCGAAAAATCTCAATTTTTTTTTTTTTTTTACATTGGAGTGTTACGTTTATAAAAAGTACACTAAGAAGTTTTTTTTTGTGTTATATTGGAGCATTATGTTTGGAAAAAGTATAGTAAAGAAATTTTGTTGTGTGTGTTACATTAAAGTGTTAAGCTAAGAAATTTTTTTTTAAGTGTTATATTGAAATATTACGTTTAAAAAAAATACACTAAAAAGTTCTTTTGTGTGTTACCTTAAAATGTTATACTGAGAAGTTTTTGTATGTTACATTAGAGTATTGTAGTAATGAATTTTTTTTAAGTATTATATTAGAGTGTTACATTTGGAAAAAGTATACTAAGAAATTTTTTTTTGTGTTATATTAGAGTGCTACACTAAGGAGTTTGTGTGTGAGTCACATTAGAGTGTTATACTAAGGTGTTTTTTTGGATTGTTATATTAAAGTATTACGTTTGAAAAAATACACTAAGAAATTTTTTTGTGTGTTATATTAGAGTGTTACAATATAAAGAATTTTTTTTGTGTGTTACATTGGAGCGTTATACTAAGAAGTTTTTTTTTAGTGTTACGTTTAAGAAAAGTATAATAAGTAATTTTTTTATGCGTTACATTAGGGTATTACACTAAGATTTTTTTTTTAATATTATATTGGAGTGTTACATTTGAGTATTGCAGTTTGAAATTATACATTTGGCCAAAACTTACCAAGTAATTTTTGTACTGTTTTTGAAATATTTGAAAAATCTCATATCTTTTTGGAATGTTAAAATAATCACATATTTGAAGTCATTTTCATATTCTTTTTGAAATGTTTATCAAATAAAAAAAGATTTTTATACCAATAACGTAACACTTCAATGTAATACATTAAAAAACTCATTGGTATACTTTTTCTAAACATAACAACATAGCACTGAAAAAAAACTCTTTGGTGTACTTTTTTCAAAACGAAACACTCCAATGTAACACAAAAAAAAAAACAAAAACAAAAACAAAAAATTTCTTTGTGTGTTTTTCTCAAACGTAACACTCCAATCATTGTAATTCCAAACATAACACTCTAATATAACATACTCCAATGTAATACACAAAAATACTAAAAAAACTCTTTAGTATACTTTTTCCAAATGTTATACTCACGGTTTGAAATTATACATTTGTCCAAAACTTACAAAGGAATATTTGTACTCCTCTTGAAATGGTTCGAAAAATCTCAAATTCTTTTCTTTTTTTTTTTTTTTACATTGGAGTGTTACGTTTATAAAAAGTACACTAAAAAGTTTTTTTTTGTGTGTTATATTAGAGCATTATGTTTGGGAAAAGTATACTAAAGAAATTTTTTTGTGTGTGTTACATTAAAGTGTTAAGTTAAGAAATTTTTTTAAAGTGTTATATTGAAATATTACGTTTAAAAAAAGTACACTAAAGAGTTCTTTTGTGTGTTACATTAAAATGTTACACTGAGAAGTTTTTGTATGTTACATTAGAGTATTACAGTAATGAATTTTTTTAGAGTATTATATTAGAGTGTTACATTTGAAAAAAGTATACTAAGAAATTTTTTTTTATGTTACATTAGAGTGTTACACTAAGGAGTATGTGTGTGAGTCACATTACAGTGTTATACTAAGGTGTTTTTTTGGATTGTTATATTAAAGTATTACGTTTGAAAAAATACACTAAGAAATTTTTTTGTGTGTTACATTAGAGTGTTATGATATAAAGAATTTGGGCAAATTACAAACACCACCCTCGAGGTTTGGTAAAAATACAGATTCCCCCCTGAGGTTTGAGAAATTACAAATTACCCCCTGAGGGTCAAATTTTCATAATAAATTAGGAAAAATTAGGGGGAATCTGTATGAATATAAAAACCTCAAAGGGCGGGATGTAATTTCTCAAACCTCAGGGGGAATCTGTATTTTCACCAAACCTCGAGGGGGTGTTCGTAATTTGCTCAAAGAATTTTTGTGTGTGTTACATTGGAGCGTTATACTAAGAAGTTTTTTTTTAGTGTTACGTTTAGGAAAAGTATAGTAAGTAATTTTTTTATGCGTTACATTAGGATATTACACTAAGATTTTTTTTTAATATTATATTGGAGTGTTACGTTTGAGTGTTACATTAGAGTATTACAGTTTGAAATTATACATTTGGCCAAAACTTACCAAGTAATTTTTGTATTCTTTTTGAAATATTTGAAAAATCCTACATCCTTTTGGAATGTTAAAATAATCACATAGTTGAAGTCATTTTTATATTCTTTTTGAAATGTTTTTCAAATAAAAAAAGATTTTTATATAAAAATTCATCAAAGATTTGATTTTCATATGTTGTGTACCTACCATTCTAACACAAAAGAAAAAAGATAAGGAATATAATAGAAATGAGAGTATAACTGTAAATTTATTTTTTAAATAATATATTAAATTTACCTTTTCAAAATTAACGAGACTAATTGATCTATAAAAAATTCTTATAACTAAATGGGTCACCATGATTCAAGATGAGATTTACATTGGGTTTAGTTGGAGGATTTAAGGAGAAATTTAGAAAGAAAAAAAAAATGTGTGAAATTAAACGAAATACTGACATATTTTATTCATATTTCATATTTTTTCATTTTTCTTTCTAAATTTTTATTCAAATCTCCTAACTAAATCCAATATATAGATAAATTTTCTTAAAATTATACAAACAGATTTTAGATTTACACGTCATTAATTTTTCTTTATGCTCAATTCCTTTGAAAAAAGATTGAGGAACAGGCGGCCATGGGAACGATTGTGCACGAGCTGACATGATGTACGATTGCATTGGACCTGACACAATACATTGCCCAAATAATTTTCAAGCGCTATTGAATTTAAGCCCCGTTTAATTTGAGAGATGCAATAGAAGAGATTGATTGTGAATAAATTAATAGTAAAAGAATGGTTAATGAAGGGATTGATAATAAGGAGATTAAATAAAATTATGTTTCTTTGATGATAGTTGTTAGTGTAAGAATTATTAAATTATTTTTATATAAAATAATAAAAAAATATAAAAAATTAAACAGTAATATTTTAAAAAAATTCCTAATATATAAAAAATAAAAAAAATTCGAATCCCCTCACTATTTTTCTAATACCATCTCTACCTCGTTCATCTCAGTCTCTCTTCTAATCTCTATCTATATCATCTCCTCCATCCTAATCACATCCCCAACTCTACAAACAAACACAACATTAAATAATCTCACCTCCATCCTAATTCCCTTCCATCTATTTAACCCCAAAACAAATGGGGCCTAAGTCCAATTTTAACTAACTTGAAATGACGTGATATGAATACAAAATTAATCCTGATAAAAATAAAAATAAAAAAAACAAAATTAATCAGCTTCTTGTTTGTTGGATTTTTAAAATTTATTTCTTAAAAATTTAAAATTTTTTTTTTTTGTATTTTTTATTTTATTGAATTTTTAATATTTTAGGTATTTTAAAAATTTTAAATATTGCCTAACATAAATACACTTATAAAGTGTAACATTTGTGTAAAAAAAATTTAGAAAATTCACTAAATACCAAAAATATAAAAAATACGAGAATTGAGTACATATTTTCGTATTTTTATATATTTATTGATTTTTTAAAATATTTTTTTAGATACATTTAAGTAGGGTAATCTAAAAAAGTAAAAAAAAAAATTAGTTAAAATTTTAAAAATATTTATTAAAAATAAAAAATACAAAAAATAAAAAATTTAATTTTCAAAAAATTAAAACTAAACACACGAATTTTTCTAAACAACATGAAGCACAACTAGCCCGAAAATATATAAACGGACTAGGCACCTTCCGTTTTACACTTGGACTGTATTTGTATTTTATGGAATCTAATTTCTTTCGTTCTTTTAATTAGATCTCCTATCATTCAGATAACTCATTTTCACCTACCAGAATTTGCAAATTCTTAATTTAAATATTTAGATTATTATTATTAGAGAGACTTATTTATAAATTTTATTTCAGACACTTATGTTATGTTAAGTCCTGTGTAATTTTTTATAGAGTTTCAAGTCCTATTTAGATATGAATGTATTCTACAAAATCCTATGAGTTGTAAATAAATGATATTAATATATTATTATACACTGTAATGACAAAACCATATATAGGAAATTGAATGTTACTATAGGTCATATCTGTATGAATGTGAATTTCAAAATACACGAACAAATAACATTTTCATATTTAATTTAAAAAATCAAAAACGTAGTAAGTTTGCGAAACGTAACGTGACACATTACGTTATGTTTATGTAGGTGTCACGTTACATTACGTTACGTTTATGTAGGTGTCACGTCACGTTACGTTTATGTAATGTCTTATCTGATATGGTCACGTTACGTTACGTTTATGTAGGAATCACGTTACGTTTCGCAAACTTAATGAGTTTTTTATTTTTTAAATTGAATGTGAAAATGTTGCTGGTTTATGTTGGTGTCACGTTACGTTTCATATAAATATAATTTATGGTAACATTCATTTTCTTAAATATGGTTCTGCCATTATTTATGATATTAACAATTAATATTGAGGATAAATGTGTATTTTGAAATTCATATTCATATAGATATTATCTATGGTAACATTCAATTTCTTATATATGATTTTACCATTATTTATGATATTAACAACTAATATTGAGGGTAAATGTGCCAACAAACTTCCCAAAGAACTTATGGGAACAAAATTTTTTTAATAAGACTATATGTAGTATAAGTCTTCCTAATAAGACTTATGAATAATTTTCCCTTATTATTATTATAGTTGTTGTTGTTGTTGATGATGATAAAACCCCTTAATACAAAAGCAATAATCCAAGATAATTACTAGAAATAGTTAGTGATTTAAAAACAAAAAAAAAAACAAAAAAAAGAGAAAGATAAATAAATTGACAAGGTTTTAAATTACATAGGCGAACATCAAACTTCAGATTATATGAGAATGCCAAACTCATGTTTTCCTTTTATATTTAGTATAATAAATGAGAAATTTGTTAAGAAGTTCTCTTTCAAATACTTCTATTTGAATTAATCCATAACATATTCTTATATTATAATAAATTCTATTATTCAGACATTTAATCAATCAAATCATAATTCTCATAATTTAAATATTTTATAGATAATTTTATTCTTACAAATATTTTTTGAATTCTTAGCAATTTAGTGATGTGAATATTCATATTTGACAATATGAATATTAATACGTGTTTTACCCTATTATTATTAAATGTATTTTAGTAACTATGTCACTCATAGGATTTATTGGAATATAAGAAAATAATTTGGACTAAGTGGAATATAAGTAAATAAAGAGAGATTTATAAATAAATGCCCCTAAATAAATATTTAGAAGTTGGACCAGGGTTGTTTGGTAATTTTGCTTAAGTTCAAAATTGATAATTAAAAAGTAAAAATTAAAATCATCTCTTCTTCAATTTCTAGATAATCAATTTTTTTGGATAATATTAAGGATACTAAATTTTCTACCAAATAAATGACCAAATATCTCACATGGGTGTGTAATCCTCAATTTTTTGAACCGCATACCTATGTGAGATATTTGATTATTTAGGAATATAAGAAAATAATTTGGACTAAGTGGAATATAAGTAAATAAAGAGAGATTTATAAATAAATGCCCCTAAATAAATATTTAGAAGTTGGACCAGGGTTGTTTGGTAATTTTGCTTAAGTTCAAAATTGATAATTAAAAAGTAAAAATTAAAATCATCTCTTCTTCAATTTCTAGATAATCAATTTTTTTGGATAATATTAGGAATACTAAACTTTCTACCAAATAAATGACCAAATATCTCATGGGTGTGTGATCCTCAATTTTTTGAACCGCATACCTATGTGAGATATTTAATTATTTATTTAATAAAAAATTTGGAACATATCATAATATTTTCTATTTTTAAATTAAAAAAGCTAAATACAACTTCAATAAAACCTAGGCCAAGATTGGTATCGAACCTATAAAAATTTAGAAAATTCACTAAATACCAAAAATATAAAAAAAAAAAAATCTGAATTCAGTTGTGGGCCTTGAAATTGTCACATGACCATGTGATTTATGAGGAATGTATTTATTGACGATGAGTAATAATATATCGATGGTGTGATTTAAAATGGATAAAAAATTAAAAATTAGTCTTTGTTGTTTTTTTATTTTTCCTTCCCAAAACACTCGATGTGTTCAATTTAATAGAGATCTTTAATTTTAAAACAATATATGTAAATATGACTTTTATTTATAATAATATCAGTATTGTATCATTTTTGTGATATTTTTTTATTTATTTTTTATATAAGTTTTAATATATGAATAGAGTTTTTTATTGACAAAACTTAACAATTGGAAAAATATATAAGGAAAAATTAGTTAAACATTCCTCTCAAACTTTGTGAAGTAAGAGAGGTCCAAGATATGTATTATTTTATTAACTAAGGTCTATAAACATTTTCATAAAAATAAAAATCGACTCTGAGAAATTGTACTCGACTCTGAGAAATTGTACTCAACTCAGAGAAATTCCAGTCCCAACTTAGAGAAATTTTGAAATTTTTCTGTGAAATTAGAGAAATTTCACCTAACTCAGAGAAATTTCGGCTCCGATTCAAAAAAAAATTGAAATTTCTCAAATATGATCATAGAGAAATTTCACCCGACTCAGAGAAATTTCAACTCCGACTCAAAGAACTTTGAATTTTTTTTGGTATGAAATCAAATAAATATTGAAATTTCTTTGTGAAATCAGAAAAATTTCTCTGAGTCAGGGTAAAATTTCTCTGAGTTGAATAAAATTTCTCTGAATCAAATTTTTTTCATAAAAATATTGAGAGATCTTAATTATTATGAAATCTTAATAAAACCTTAATATCATGACCTTAAAACAATTTCCATATATATATATATATATATTTCAAATTTTAAAGTTGCATAGCACTACTTTTCACATTTAAGACGACTGCAACAAAAATAATAAAATAAAAACAAAAATATTTCACAGCTGTCCTACCCACCACCGACTGGTTTGTTTTGACATTATGGCTTATTGAAGTCTATACAACCAATACCATCTATAAAATTATATATAAATAATAAATAAATAAGTCTATACAACCAAAAAAAAAAAAAAATTACAATTTACCCGCATGTCTTTTTTTGAAAAATATGTGTTCTATTTAATTTTAAATTTTTTTTGAGTAAACCCAAAAGTCTTGTGCGCATTTTTCATCTCTTCTTTTTCTGCGTCTTACTTCTTCTGCTCTCTCTCTTCCTGATTTCCAACGGCCGACGACAATGCATTACTTCTTCTCTTTCTCTATCTAATATATAATCATTGACGACCGATGATTGACGATCACTATCTATTGGGGTTCACCGGCAACCACTGAGTATCGACTCCTTACTTCACGCTCACTAATGGCAAAGGAAATGTGTTTTTGACAAAGAAGATGAGTAGATTTACTCAAATATAATGTAAATATTAGATCTAAGTAGTTCTACATCAAAACTGGATAGATCTAAACCAAAAATTGTTGTCGAAATACAATCCTCACTTTATATCTGTGTCTCTTTTTCGATCTCTTAGTTTTTTTGTTACTTTTTCTTTACTACACACTTCTATTTTCTTATTTTAATCGAGAAAATTTTCAAGTTTTGAACAAGTTGTTTTCGAGTTTTTGTTATAGGAGGTGAAAATTATAAAATTTTTACACTTTCAGCTTTTTTGATGCTGAAATGAATCATGCTTTAAAACTGTAAAATTTTATAATTTCATAACATGTTTTTCAGTTTGATGTTAATAGAATCATGTTTTGAAACTATAACTTTTTACAATTTCAAAATTTGCTTTTCATTTTGATCAATATTGGAGATTATTTGCTTAAACCTTAAAAAAATTAAAAAATAATATATGTTTTTTCCCATTGTTACTGTTTGTTGTTGTTATTTTTTTTTCGTTCACTTTATCAATATTTAGCACATTTTGTAATATTTTTTCGCTCAAATTTCTCAAATTATTCTTTTTTGTGGCAATATTTTGGACATTCCGGTTAGTGTCTGACGATATTCTTGATGACCAGCAAATGTTCTGGATATTCCAGTGACTTACAGTGACATTCAGAATACTCTGGCAATATTCTGGCAAACTTTTGGCAATACTTCAACAATTTCCCGACGATGTTGAACATTCTAGCGAGTCTCTAGTGACCGTTTGACGAAAGTCCGGTAGTGGTAAGATGTAGCAGCGTCTTTAAATTTAAAAAAAAAATAAGAATTTTTTAGTTACAATTAAAAATATGTAAGACTAATTAATACAAATATTTTGTTTTGGGACTATATAAATTTTAAACTCTGTGTATGAACCTACTACTAAGTGCCGCAAAAAAAGGTGACTTTACTCCATTATTTACTAGGCATGCATGTATAATTCACGTAAATAAAAAAATAATATCATAATATGAGTATTTTTCAAGTAGTAAAAGTCTTGGTTTCGAGTTTTAGACGCCTCATTATATAATTTTTTTTTTATTTAGAAACAAGTAAAGGCTTGAGTACCTTCAATTTATATAATAGTATAAATGGAGTGATCCACTGTTTAATATTTTTTTTTAGCATGTAACACATTTTGTAAAGATGTGAAATTATCATTTAATAACATTCAGTATGAATATTAAATATACCAAAAACGAATAAAATGGTTTTAGGCACATGTTTATAAAATTAAAAAATATGTACATTAATTGGTGAAATGTCCTAACCTATGGAGTCATATATTATTTGGTTGAAAGTTTAATTTTTTTATTTCTTTAATTTTTTTGATAAGTACACGTATTGAAAAGTCATCGGAAAGTAGTTTGTAGATGGCAATCGAGGGAGGCGATTGGCGACGGTGAAATGGATAAATAGATGACATGTGTATAAATAAGTAAAATTTGGATAGATAGATGACATTTTGACAATTAGGTAAAGTTTGGACATGTGTCTTTTTGGATAAAGTTTGGACATGGTAATATTCTTTTGGTCCAAATTTTTTTTGGCTTAAGCCTATTGGTCCAAATGTTTAAAAAATATACCTCTCACTTGAGTATCTAAAAAAATGTTTGGATTCTCTTAAATTGACTATCATAATTTAATAGAGCGTTTAGGTTTGGTAAACTTACTTTTTAGCCGAACTCGGTAATCCAAACTGTTCACTATTTGAATCACATTTGTCCTATAAAAAATAGATGGCTATTGTTGAAATTGTAAGTGTCTTCCATTTTTTTAAAAAACAAATATAATTCAAACATAAAATTACTGATATCTGATTATCTTTAAATTTTACATGAAAATTTACTTAACAAGTGTTAAAAATGAACAATTTGAACTACCAAGTTTAGTCTCAAAACGGATCTATCAAGTCTAAATGTTCCCGCAAATTGAATGACTAATTTGAGAAAATACAAATTATAAAAAAAAATGATAATTTGTCCAAAATGGGATCAAAGATTATAAGGCCCCGTTTGGGATAAAGGTGGGGGCTAAAATAGTCATATAGGACAAAATAGCCTATTTTAGCTAAATAGAACAAAATGTCACATCCAACCCATAATCATTTTATTTTTTCTCTCGCAAAAATCAAAAAAATCAAAAGCCTATCCCAAACGAGATTTTTTAGCCCCAGACCAAAATAGCTAGAAAGCCAAAAGGCCAAACAACTAAAAAAGCAACCTACATTCCAAATCAACCCTAAATGTATTCAGTTTTATTAGGTTAGTACTATCTCAACGCCTATTTAGGTTGGACACTAGTTTTGATACCAAATAGCACCGTTGAAAATTAAAAACATTTTTGCTAACGGGTGTCCTTCAAAAGAAAAAAAAAAGTTACAAAACATATTTTATTAATTTTTAAATATTTTTTCATTGATATTGTACGGGGAGAGAAATATTTGCCAAGCTCGTCGCACTTTGTTAGAACTCCATTGCGCTGTAAACAAAACGAAAGTGAGCTACCCAGCGGGTTGGTTTGCAGAAAATCCCTCCAACAGTCAAGTTAGCTTTCTTGGAGAAGAGAGAGAAGAGCATAGTAGAGAGAGAGAGAGAGAAAGAGATGCACAAAATTGGTTACCTCTAATATCTGCATGAGCCTCTTTATCTGGGCTAGCCATGCAGTCGTAGAGATTGTAGACGCACTACCTCTGTTGTTATTCCCTGGCAGGCGGCTGTGCTCTCCTCTACATTCCTTACACGTGTAGAGTCCAAAACTACTAAACAGTATTTGTTGCATCGCCAAACGGTATTGGCGCATACCAGGAGTGGGTTCTCGCTATTGGTCCACGTGGTACACCCAACTGTGCCATTACTAGGGTTGCACCAAAGACACCGCTCCTGAGCATTTCAATTTCGAGCTAAGCTAGGACGGCCTTCGAGTCATATTTGTGTTCGGTTACTACCGAAGCAACCTTCACTCAGGCCGGCCAACTGCAGTGCATAATCAGTCATCTTGGCTTAATAGCGCGGTCAGGGCACACTGCACTCCCTTCATGTATGCACTATACCATGCCTAATCTGGCCAACCCTATGACAACGTCATGATACCTGTAATCGAGGTGTCAAAAGATAGCCCGAACTAAGGTAGTCCGGTCGAGATGGTACAGTTCTGCCCAATACTACATCCCAGGTTCCTCTAGCACGGCCCAACACCATATTTCGTGTTGGTACAGCTCGGCTCACTACTTAGCACAAATCTCCCTCTCAGATATCAAAGTTATTTTTTATAAATATTTTTATCATTTTTAAATATTTGTTATACAAATTTCAATATCAAATAATATTCAATAACACTTGTTAACATTTACCAAGTTAAAAATACATGAAAGTTTTAACCATTTTTTATACCTACACAAAAATAATGATCAGAATATATATAACTAACAATCATTACTCCACCTGGTACTCACTCAAACATTTTGGCTATGTTTGGTAAGGCTTTGAAAAGTTAATTTCACCCCTTGATTTAGTATAGTGTTTGGTTAGTGTTTTTAAAAATTGATTCCACGTTCACTTTTCAAAACACGTCAACTCGGTCATCCCTTCAGGATGTCCGACCAGTCATCCGGCCAGTTGACCGAAACAGTGTTCGATTTTTTTTTATATTTTAAATAAAAAATATTTTCAAAATTTTTTTAAATTTTTTTATGAACTTTGAATAGAATTTTAAATTGTTTGTTGGGTTATGAGTTGTAAGTTTTTGAATCAAATATCATATATCACATCATTCATTTCAAATTTAATTCAAAACTCATAACCAAAAAAAATTTTTACACTCAAATCATAATTTCAAAACTCACAAAATCAAAATACAATCTTATTTTCAAATCATAATTCTAAAATTCTACCAAATACTACTTTTATCTTGAAAAAGATATTGAAAGTAAGTGGAGATTGTAAATTTAAAATTAATATGATGTAAGCCGTATTTAAAATAAATATAATTTATAAATATATTTTTAGAATAATTTTTTTAATATATTGACCTATTTTGAAAAGTATGTTAAAAGTTAATTTTTTATTTTTTTTAAAAAATATGTATAAAAAAATAAAAGGATTATACAACTCAAAAAAAAAAAAAAAAAAAAAACACCAACTTTTTACCTTTTAACCCAATTATCAAAATGGACCATTATATTATTTTATACTAACACCGCCAAACTCAATTAAACAAAAATAAAATAATTTTTTTTTACGTACACAAAGTTTAATATAACCCTCATATGAATGGACTCACCTCCATGGAAAAAGTTCTTGAGGAAATTAGGGTTGGTTTAGGATGTGGGTTAGTTTTTTAATTTTTTGATTTTTTTAACTATTTTAACTTGAGCTAAAAAATTTGGTTTGGGAAGGGTTTTCACTTTTTGACTTTTTTAATTTTTTTGTGAGAGAAGAATATAATGATTATGGGTTGGATGTGATTTTTTTTTTGTGACTAAAATAACTTATTTTGTCTTTTATGACTAAAATAGTTAAAAAAAAACCCAATCTAACTCTTCCCAAACGGAGCCAGGGGTGTTTTTGAAAATTATTACGCGTTAAAAAAAAGTTTTATAATTACTTGTTAATATTATTAGGGCTAAGTAAGAAATCCGTGAAATCCGTAATCCAATCCAGTCCAGTCCAATCCGATAGGTTTGGATTGATTTTTTGAATCCGTGGTTCGGTTCTGGATTGAAAAATTAAAAATCCGTAGTACATGGATTGGTTCCGGATTGAACCCCACGGTTCCGGATTGGAACCGATCCGGACCGTATACAAATAGTATATATTTTTATTATACATCCTCCCTCATAGTATCTTCTCTTATTCTATATAAAATTTAAACTCAAACCTAAAACCGTATAATATCTTCTTTTATTACTTTTGTTTGTTAGTTTTTAGTTTTAATTGGTAATGGTCTAAATACTTATGGTGAAACCAATTTTCTTATGGTTGTTTAAATTCTAACACAGTATGTCGCTATTATAGAAATAGATGTTGCTATTGTGGAACTAATATAGCGCTTTGTTTATATTTTTATGAAATTAAAATGTTATATATATTTTTTTGTTATTTAATTATATGAATCTGTGGTTCTAAACCGATTTAATCCGTATTTAAATGGATTGGTTCGGATTGGTTCCATAATTTAAACGGATTGGATTGATTCCAATTTTTCAGGAACCGTAAATAACAGATTGGTTCTAATTTTACCCCAATCCGATCTAATCCGAACCATGTTCACCCCTAAATATTATAATATTTATTATTTTTTTATAAATATTTTTTTTTTATGACAATCACGGTTGTGTAATTCCCCCAAATTCTTCTGCATTCCCACTAAAACGGAAAATGGGGAAAGCAGAGGGTTCTGACAGCTGGGTCATTATTGTATCAAAATCAATCAATGCCTTTCATGTAAGTCTTCCAAAAGGTACAAATGCTGCACCTGTATTTGTTCTTGTCAATAATTGTTCATGGCTAGCCGTCTTGGTTGGTGAAAATGAAAAATGTTTGAGATGGTCAAAACACACACACACGCGCGCGCGCGCGCACACACACACACAATATATATATATATATATAAATTATGGGTCTGACTTTGGTCCAGTCTACTATCGAATTAGATCGTACTATTAGGTTTGTCAAGATCTATCACGAGTCTCGTTTTGAAAATTTGAACCGTTCAATATGTAAAACTCTTTGAGTATTATATGCTTGTAAAAAGTCACATTGATCGGATATTGATAACTATGTGATCAAATCAGTTTTGTATAAAAAAATAGTCGGTGAATAAATTAACAGTTGACAAAAAATTAATTTGATCACATAGCTATTGATATCCGATCAACGTAATTTTTTTAAGGCATATAGTTCTCGAAGAGTTCTACATATTGAACGGTTCAAATTTTTAAAATGGGACCTGTGGTGGACCCCTACAGGCCCAACAGCACGGTCCAGTCCGATAGCAGACTGGACCAAAGCCAGACCCATATATTATTTAGGGATATTCATTAATAAATTTTATCTCACAAATAAGTAGTCCAATAGTTTCAAAATTTTTTTATTGATTTATTAACTCCTATTAATGGATAGTTTCTTTTCGTATAGTCTTATTTTTTTAATTTTATTTTAGTAATGTTTTAGCGGATAATTATATCATTTTATTAATGTGATAAGTATTATGTGATATTTCAATGTAGTAGGTATTAATGCAACACTTCAACGATGTGACACTCCAAAAAAACTAAAAACTCCATAGCATATTTTTTTCTAAATGTGACAACGTAGCGGATATAGTGTAACACTCCAAGACTTTTACTCCAATAAAATTAAAAACTTTTTTGTGTATTTTTTTTTTCAAATGTGTCAATGTGGCAGGTATGACATGACACTCCAAAAAAAATAAAAATTCTATAGTATACTTTTTCAAATGTGACAACATGACAGGTATGATGTAACATTTAAAAAATAAATAAAAACTCTTTAGTATATTTTTTCTAAATATGACAATGTGGTGGGTGTACTTTTTCCAAATATGACAACGTGGTGGGTATGATGTGACAGTCTAAAAAAAATAAAAATTCTTTAATATATTTTTTCCAAATGTGACAACGTGGCAAATATGATATGACATTTCAAAAAATATAAAAACTCTTTAGTATATATATTTTTCCAAATGTGACATGTGACACTCCAACGTATATGTAACATTTCAACGTAGCGGATATGATGTGACATTCTAAAAAAATTAAAAATTCTTTAATATACTTTTCTCAAATGTGATATTTCAACGTGGCGAACAAATGAGTCATTACACATCCAAAAAAACTAAATAAATCACAATAAAACATATGAGAATATATAAATTATAAGTTCAAAATTTGAGATCTATTAGTCAATCTCTCTTTTATTTATAATAATGTGATAAAATATATGTTAATTTTTAATTACTAGAATCAAACAGGCCTTATGTGTATAATTATTTAATGAATAATTTCTGTTACATAAATTGTTCACTAATAATGTTATATTTGTCAAATCTTTATATTATATTATATTTATTATTTTATTTGTTAACATAATATTACTGTAATGAGTTCTATCACTAATATGTATTTTTAAATGTAGTAGATAAAAACTAAAGTGATGTTTGATAAAATTGAAAATTGAAAGGTGAAAGTTGAAAATTAAGTATCGAAAATTGAATATTGAATGTTTTAAGTTGAAAAGCTGTTTCACAAAAAAAATTAAGTGTTGAATTAAAATAGATTATTTGATATATATATATATAAGATCAACTTTGAAATTTATTTTTAAACTGTAATTTCTAATTTTATAGGAAAATTTGTAGAAAAATGAAAAGTTAAGGAAATAATTGCTAAAGAATGGTGGAACAAAAAGTAATTACACCTAGCATGGAGGCTTCTAAAAACAATTGCTAAAGAATGAACAAAATTACACAATTAACCCTCTCATTTGTTTGCCCTTATTCCATCTTTTCCCGTTCTCTCTCTCTCTCTCTCTTTTTCTCTCTCTCTCTCTCGCTCTTATACTTGCTTTCAGATTTCTTCTGTGTCCCTCTTTCTCTCTTTCTCTCTCTGTTCAATTTATAATGTCTCTCTTTCTGTCTCTATCTCTTCGATCAACGATTTCAAATCCATAGTATCTATGGTGTCACCATAACTATATCAACCATTACCGCCATGACTTCTACCACCATTGTTGCATCTATTAGTGTTGTTCCACTGTCGTTCACTATGACTCTCTTTATTATTAATCGCCACTCACTACTGTTCTTTTATCTCCGATTCAAATCCAGTTGATCTCATTGTTTGCTCTCTCTCTCTCTCTCCCTTCAATACCATTCATCTGCTACTGATCTAGTTGGTTTATATGTTATTGATTGATAAAGATTTAATTATGTTATTTGATTTGTGTCTTTAATTTTTTCAAGTTCATTGATTTTAGATTTTTGCTAAAATTAGTCAATAAAATTTCATTAACTTGTGCAATTACACCGGTTTCAATTAGTAAAATTTCACTGACTCAGCCTCTGACTTGCTCTGGCTTTGAGTCAATGAAATTTCACCAACTTATGTAATTGCACTGGCTTCAATTAGTGAAATTTCACTGACTAATTCTCTGTCAATTTCTTATTAATGCTAGTGAAATTTCATTTGACTTTATGCAATTCTGACTACAACTAGTGAAATTTTTTAGAATTAATGACCTAGCTTTTGCAATTGACCCTTAATTTTTTTTTTTTATAATCTTTTAGAGTTCAAAAAAATATTTTCACTGATTTTGCACAATGAAATTTCACCATGCAGAGTTAGTGAAATTTCACTATATATACAATGAAATTTTATTGATTTAATATAGAAAATTTTAAAATTTGTTATTCTCGAACCTTCAATTTGAACTTTTAAGTAATAAAGTTAGAATTAAGTACTTAATTTTTGCAATTAACAATCAATTTTAGATTTTCTGGTATAAAACAATATATTTTATTGACTTTGTACATTGAAATTTCACCCTGTTTACGTCAAAGAAATATCATTGTGACGTAACAATGAACATAGTAAAATTTTATGAATTTGCTTTTATAGAATTTCATATTACTCATATATTTTGTTTAAAAGATCTTGTCAATTGAATTCTAAAAATATAAATTTTACAAAAAGTTGAAATGTAAATAAATACAATTAGGGGGCTATTTTTGTTCAAAATGGTTAACCGTGTTTGTTGGAAGACCTGAAACACTACTAGAAAATTATTTGTCCTTAAATTCCTAAATTCACAAACCAAACAAAACTTGAAAAAGAACGAAATCTAGGATTTATTTTATTAGAGTGAAAAATATTATGACAAATGAAAATAACATAGGGTAAATATATACATACAACCTTGAGAGTTATTTAAAATACGGATTGTCTCCTATGATTTTGAAAATTGTAATCCCCCTCTTATCATAACTTTTTATTTAACAAAATTAATAGAAAAAAAAAATTCTAACTATTCTCTTATACAACAATAAAATTACTTGAATTGTTAATTGAAATATATTTCTGACATTATTAAAAGTTGTCAATTGATTTGATGATTTATTAATAAAATGAGTTATTTGTTTAAAAAATAAAAAATAATTATCATTTTTATATAATTTTATCTTTCAAGTGGTTAGAAATAATTTTTTACAAATTAAATATATTTCTTCATATTTATTTTTATTAAATTAGTTTTTTTTTAAAATGTCAGGGGGATTCGTATTAAATTGAAACTCAGGGTGTGTCAATGTAATTTACCCTTTAAAGTATATGTAAATGTTAAGGATAAATATGTCATTTTAACTTAAAAGTTAATACTGTCAAATTATTATATTGATAAGAGGGGTCGGTGTAATTTTTCAAATGTGAGGGTGAAAATTGTAATAAACATAAATTTCAGGGGATATCAGTGTAATTTACCTTTAAATTTTTGAAATTTTAATTTTTATTAATGTAAATTTATCAATAAAGACAACATACATTAAACCTTAAAATAAAATATTATTTTTTCTCATGATACACCCTAATTACTTATATTTATTTTTCATATTTAAGTCTTTTCATCTACACTTCCTTCTCTTTCGGTGATTGTATTTGCACCTAAATAGTAATTCAATATATTCAAATAAAATTTTGAAATTTTAATTCTTATTATATCATAATGTAAATTTATTAATAAAGGAAATATACATCAAACCTTAAAATAAAAAATAAATTAGTGATAAATCCACTCAAAGAAGTATATAAGGCACCTGTGGATATTTTTTATTGGTAAAAGGTCTACTCTTTGTAAAATAGTTTGGTGAGAAATCTTTTCATTATTTTGAGAGAACATTTTGTTTTCAATTATACCTCTTAGTTTATCTGTTAACTTTTCATTGACTATTTATTGAAATTTATATCTATCTATTCAAATTTTTTGTCTATCTGTTCAAATTATTTTTCCATCTGTTCAAATTTTTTAACTATCTGTTCAATTTTTTCCCCCTTATCTGTTCAAATATATGTCCAAAATTTATTATTTGTTTACTTTTTTCCTTGAATTAATTGAATTAATTCTATATGTTGTAATTTATCCCCCTAAATTTCTATATGTTGAAATATCAAGCCAAACCAAATATTATATGTTGAAATACAGAGCCAATTTGTTGATATTATCAAATATATATCCAAATTGAGTATCAAATTTGAAATTCATTGTCTTTCTATTTGTATCAAAACTATCTGTAAACCAAACTATCTTTTTATTTGTTGAAATACCAACCCAATTTTTCCCATCATACATGCATACATATCTATATCTTTCTCTTATCTGTGCAAATTACATACATACATTCATACATACATATCTGTCTATTTCTTATATATGAAAATTACATATATACATTCATTCATACATGCATATCTATCTGTTCAAAATTCTAAAAAGTCTTCAACACCATTATCATCATGAACAAGACTTTTCAAATCTAAGCCTTGAATGTAGATCTGAGTTCAAATCTTAAAATAAAAAAATAAAAACATAAATATCATTTGTCTTCTGAGAAAGTATCCTAATATACAGAAAATGCAATTTGGCTTCTGAGAAAGTAGCAGGATGGTTTCCTCACACACTGCAACAATTGAAGCACAAACACAAATATCAGAATATAAATTACACATACTCATATAGACACACACACACACACACACACACACACACACATATATATATATATATAAATGTATGGAATTGATGATGATGATTCTTACGTTGGCCCAATCGCCATTGATGTCGAGCTTGGAGAGGTTATTAACGGCTAATCCAACTCTTGAAGCCATTATGTGAAGCAAATCTAACAAGAGGCTTTTTAGTAAACCAAACAAGATCGGTAAAGAGAAAATAATGATGAAAACGAGAAGAAAGGTCCAAGAGTGAACAAAGTTGGTGTTATTTTTAGACAACATGCGTCGCCGTCTTTACGGCATTGTTACTTCAAGGACCTCTCGGCTTTGGATCTGCAGTGGCAGTGAAGCGATGGATCTTGTGACGGTGGTTCTAGATCGACAGCGGATCTAGAGAGAGAGAGAGAGAAAGCAATGATCTAGAGAGTAGAGATATCCACTGCGGTTTTCATTGCCGGTGGAGCTGTTAGATCTCCGATGAAATGGTGATTGAATCGTTGCTTGTTGGTAACGATGATCGATTGAACCTCCAATAATGAAGACTCTAGAGAAAGAGAGAGAGAGAGAGAAATTGTTTGGTTAGATCTGCATCTAAGATCTCATATTTGAATTCGGCGACAGCGGTTATGGAATAGGTAGAGGCTAGGGTTTTGGTAAGGAATGTGTGTGTGTGTGTGTGTGTGTGTGTGTGTGTGTGAGATGATGAAGAAGTCGATGAAGTGTTTGCCAGAGTTAGAGTGATGGAAGTGGCGAAGGTCGACAGTGATTGGGGCTGACGGTGGGTGTGTTGGTGGTGGTGAGATTAGAGAAGAATGAGAAAGAGAGAAGCAAGAGAGAGGTTTGTTGAAATGGGGTTGAACGGGAGAGAGAAGTGTATATATAGTATGGGTATTTTGGTCATTTTGTGAGAGTTTGTCATTATTGACAAAGAAATCAGCACTTGGATTTTTGGATAAAGAAATTTTAATTTTAGACTTTTGGACTGAATGCCCTAGAACTAGAATAAACTACATTGACCTCCCCTTAAATTTAGAAAGAAAGAAAGAAAAAAAAAAAAAAAACTAGTAATTCCATGGTGGTAACCTTCCTTTTTGTGCTGTTAAAAAGACTGAAACTAATACAAATTGTATAAAGACATAATGATAAATAAAAAAATAAACGTTGCAATGTAAAAGAGAATGCAATGTTATTATTTTTTCATATACTAATGAATTATTAATGATAATGAGTTAAGTATTACATGAATTAAAATATTAAGAGAGTCTAATATAATTATGCTAAAATGTTACTAAAATTTAAGAGAGTCAATGTAATTTGTCATTATTTTTTAAATTTATGTTTATTGTTCATGTTTTTGAAGACAAATATAATTTATTCATATAATTATTAAACTTAATTATTTTGGTTGAATGATTTTTCTTAAGGAAGCATTAAATTGGCACAATTACCTCCACTAGTATAGGAAGTTGTAAAAACTTAAATGCTAAATTAAATAGTTATTTTTTTATAATAAGACCAAAAGACCCTTATATTTTTCTTTTTCATTTTAACTTTTTTTTTGGTATAGAAATAATTTTTAAAAATATGAAAATATTTTTTTGTTTGTATTTATTTTTATTAAATTAATTTTTAATATTAAAAAATAAATTTTGAAAATTCAACCAAACAAAAATAATTTTCAAGTCTTTCTAATTTGGATTAACTTGTTATAAAAATAATGAAAGATACGGTACATAAAATTAAAAATAAAAAATAAAAGAGAAGATAAATGATAAACAATTGAATAACCATTTATTTTTGTTAGGTTCTCACATGACAATTTTAGTTTTTTTAAATTTTCATTTAATTTATTTAATTATTATTTTTTTAACATTACATTGTAATAGTTAAAAAACTTGCCATCAATTTCATACCCTAAAAATGGGATATTTTTGTCTACATAAAAAATATCAAATTTATTAATTTTTTTAAAAATATTAAATTTATTTATACTTTTTTTTAACATTTTCCATACTAGTAAAAAGTAGGTAAAACTAATTATTGCTTATCTAACATGTTAAAAAGACTCAAATTGTTTGTATAGTTGAATGTCTCACTGGGAAGACACCTCTCTTTAATGTCAATTCGCCAACTCTCCCTCTCTCTCTCTCTTGGGAAGATACCTCTCTTTAATGTCAATTTGCCAACTCTCTCTCTCATAACTGCGCCCACAAGAAATTTTCTTCCCAGCACGTCGATTTTACAAAGATTGGGACCCAATATGAGTTCTTGTTACAAAAAGCAATGGAAAACTCCATAGACTCAAAATTTAGTTCAAGAAATATATTAAAAGAAAATAAATATGTGGTTGAAATTTGACTTTAATAAATTATATTTCAAGCATATATTAATAATTTGATTATTTATCAATAAATTCTATTTCACAAAAAGTTATATCAATCAGTCCCATTTTTGAATTGTTAAGCCGATAAATCCTACTCAGAGACGGACTTATGAGAGACCATGAGAGGCCATGGCCCCCTCGCTTGTCTTGAGAGGGCCACTGCTATGGTTAGTTGTTTAAAAGTTGAATACAATTTTTATTAAATGTGGCCCATCTGCTTTGAGTGGATATGGTCCCATCCTTTTTAGATAAACAATTGCGTATTTGAAATTTTTATTTATTTGTTTCTTACAAGATTCATAATATAATTTATATTGAGCATATTTTTAGGTTGTGTTTGGTTTATAAATTTGAAAAGAAAAAGAAAAAATTTGTGTACAATGTAAGTGAAATATAATTATATTTCATTTATATATCTTTTTTTTTTTTTATTTCTCTTTCCAAATCAATGAACCAAACATAAGGATATAAAAAGAGAAATGTTATTCCACACTATGTGGATGCATGTGTAAATTATTACGTGAAAAATTAGGTAACTCACATTACACATACAAAAAAGAGAAATTCTCAAATAAGTGCATATTGTCCATTACGATTTGGAATAACTAAAAGGAAGATTACTAGCCTCATTTAAATGACAAATTTTTCAACGGCTTGACATCTCACAAATAAATTTGAGTCATTCTTTCTATGACATTGCCTATTATGACCATGAATATTATTGTTATACAAAAAATGTAGAGCAAATTTTATTAGAATAAAAAAAAAGACTAAATAAAAAATTTTAAGTGAAAGAGAGTTGATTGCAGACAAGTTTTATCTTCAAAACTTTACGGATCATAAGAAAATACAATTGAGAACTAAAGAGATTACAAAAATTTTGCGTCAATGGTTGAGAATGACTAAAAAATGAAACAATCTATCCACTTGTTTGTAAAGTATTGTATTTGTGTTTACTCTTTCAGTTACTACTATAATTATGAAGAAACGTGTTGTAACAAAATGGATGATGATTTTTTTAACAAATTGTATTCTTTTGTTCAAATAGAAACTTACTTTATTTTTTACGTATTAATTTAGTATTAAATATTAATTTATTTTGCATTCTTTAATTGAAATAGAATTGTTTATATCTGTTCATATAAAATTTAAATAAAAAAAAAAATCCTGATTCCGTTCCTGGTCCTACTGTGGAGAGATTGTTTACTACGTGATCTTATTTTCCATGTTTGGTAGTGTGTCATGGACGAGTATACCCTTTCTGTTTTAATAGGGACGTTTTTTATGGGATCACGTTTGTTTTTGGTTACGTTGGAAGGCATATTTTGGTAAGTCAAATCTTATAGTGATAGACAATTTCGCCACCGCGTTAGGGTTTTCGGTTATGTGGCGGGGGTTTTGTTGTTGTGGTTGTGTAACAAAATCAAAAGGATAGCATTTTCAAACGTCGACACCACCGTTGTTATGCAGATATGTCATGGTTTTTTATGATCGTTTATTTTTTTTGTTTGTTGGTAGCCGTGCTCTGTTCAAGTGTAGTTCATGTTGCATTTTCCCTTCCAATCCATTTTTATAACATCGTGTGTGGGGGAGGGTTTATCCATTGCTGGTAGATGGGTCTATTCAATGTGAGAGGGGTATGTGGGTTGTTTGGGATGTGTATGCGTGTTACGTTCTTCAGACGATACGGGTTTAGCACGATGTGTTGTGAGGGAGGAGGGTAAATTGGTGTGGTATGTCCATTTCGTAGTATGGGGTTTGTGGTGCATCCATTTTCACAAGGAGAGGGAGTGGAGGGTTCATCCATTGCTAGTAGGTGGGTCTGTTCAATGTGGAGGGTATATGGGTTGTTTGGGATGTGTGCATATGTTACGTTCTTCAGACAACACGAGTTTAGCATGATGTGTTACGAAGGAGGGGGTAAATGGGTGGGGTATGTCCATTTCATAGTATGGGGTTTGTGGTGCATCCATTTGAGGGAGGGAGGGACGAGGGGGAAAGGAGGTTCGATGTTGTGTAGCAGTGTGTGTATTGCATTTTATATGTGACGCTGATTTTGTGTCTACCACGATAGGGGATGGAAACACATGTTATGTTGGTTTGTTGTTACAGCAATATGAACACCATTGTCAATTTGCAAGCTCCTTTTCAATTTGATGATCTGATAAATCGTGTATGTGAAAGATTTCATGGGTTGACAGCAGCCAATGCGTGTTTGTTTTTCAAAATGCAAGGTTATAATAACTCCACATTAGAGAATGATGTCGAATATGGAGAACATAGTATCTCTCTCACGGTATTTTCACCTATAGTACATTGACATCATCATTCAATTACAAGACGCCCAAGATACCAATGAATTTGACAGTCAATTTCAAAATACACGAATTATTCCATGTCATATGACTGGGGTGTATGACGATTTAGACATGGATGATAAAGAAGATTTATTAGCCAAATTTTTGTCCTCATGTCGAGAAGGTTTTTTTGTTGCTTCATGGGCTGATGGGGTTTGACATGTGGCTCAAAGTTTCGAAGGGGGAGCTGTTGAATTCCGAAAGGTACTTCTTATCATTCAAAGCATGTATTGATGGCTTCAACCATTGTCGATTGTTGCTTTTCCTAGATGGCACTTTCTTGAAGGGAAAATTCAAGGGTAACTTGCTAGCCGCCACTATAAAGGATAGTAACCAAGGTACGTTGTCTTTCTCAAAATAACGTTAAATTGCGTTAGTGTATTAACTATCTCGATGTTTGCGTGTGCGCCGTCACATGGAGGGGTTTCCTCTATGTGTATCATAACATGCATGATGTGTTTTAACATTCAATCCTGTAAGAATTATACTCATTGCTTGTTTGTACACACTAACGAATTAGAAGCAGGTTTATTTCCTTTAGCTATAGCAATAGTTGATTCGGAAAACACAGCAAACTGGTCTTGGTTCTCAGGACACCTCGCAAACATGGTGACCAGCTATAGAACACTTATGTTTCGGACTGACATACAGGACTGCTGGAGTCAATATCCATAATATTCCCTACAACTCACCATGCATTCTGCCTACAACACCTGCATCAAAACTTGCAAGACAAAATGAGATACGTAAACTAGGGATGGCAATTTGAACCCGGCCCGATGGGGACCCGACCCCCCGACCTCGATTAGAACGGGTTTTCCCCGAAGATTATCCTCATAGGGCCGGGGATGGTATTGAAAATTAAATCCCAGATGATTTTCGGGCCGGGGACGGTGATAGGTTCCCACCCCCGGCCCCGCCTTGAACGTCCCCGATAATCCCGTGTGTATATATATATATATATATGTTTAAGCTTTATTATATATGTTTAGGCTATTATATATATTTTTTGATCAGAAGGCTATATCATCAGAAGGCTATATATCTAATATCTATCATCAGTTCTCAACTCTCACTCTCTCTCTACTCTCAAGTTCTCAACACTCTCTCTCTCTCTAATCTCCGTAAGAGAGATGAATGAGCACCTTCAGATCGAAGCCGCGATGAAGAAATCTAGAGAGATCGGCGACAGAAGGCTCCTTCCAGATCTGAATCGCGATGAACATTTCTGTTTCGCCTCCAGATCTACAGCCACGGTTATGAGATAATATATATATACACACACAGATATATATATATATATATATATGTATATACACACTGGTTCTCAAGATCTTGATATAGATATAGATATAGATATAGATATAGATATAGATATATCTTTTGTTGTTGTTGATGTTGATGATGATGAATTTGTAGAATGTGTTGATGTTGATGATGATAGCTGCTGTGTTTGCTCTCTTTTTTTTTTTTGGCCAGGGAATTTACGGGGTCGGGGAAACCCGATCCCCGTTAGGGGCAGTGACGGTGACGGAGATAAGTTCCCCGTCGGGGATCGGGGTCGGGGGTATTTTCACCATCGGGGATCGGGGATGGGGAGTGTGATCCCCGGCCCCGCCCCGCCCCGTTGCCATTCCTAACGTAAACAGTTTGTATCATGCTGGGTTGTTGACTAAATTCTGGGAGTGCACATATACACCGATAGTGGCTATATTTAATCATAGTTTTGAGGAGTTCAAAAAAATCAGACGAAAGGTGGCACTGGTTTTTTTAAAGGATTTATCCCCCGAGTATTGGACGAATGCATATTTTTGGTACACACTGTTCATCCATTTTTTTCCAGCTATGTAATGCTTACATTGTTTTTACATACTACATGCTGCTTGACTGATGTCTATTTGGTTTAACATTTATTTATTTATTTATTATTATTACAACAGTGGTGCACGGTACGGTAAGATGAGTTCCAATGCAATTGAGTCATTCAACTCATGGATACGGGAAGCACGACACCTCCCCATAACTCAAATGATTGATAGTATTCAGACGTAGATTATGCGCTAGATGACCAAACGTTGACACAAGAGGGAAGCATGGCCTGGTGTTATTTGCCCTAAGATGGAAGCTCTTTTGACTAAAGCGTACAAGAAAGGTAGATCATGGTTTATAAGCGAATTGAACGAATCTTTATCGAGGTTCACTCTTTCCCATCAGTAATGGTTGACGTGGGGAGGCATATGTGCTCATGTTTCCAGTGGCAAATTAATAGGTTCCCCTGCGCCCACGCAGTTGTTGCCATACGTAACAGCAGCTTAGATCTGCACAAATTAATTGACCTACATTACAATGTGTCCGAATATTGGCTATCGTACGCACACAACACAAACCCAATTCCAACTGTCAAGAAACCACCGTTCAACGTGTAAGATTTCATCATACAACCACCAATTGTCAAAAGACCACCAGGAAGACCAAAGAAAAAATGAATGCTTTCTAGAGGAGAACAAGTGTAGCAAATTCGATGCAGTCAGTGTCAACGTGTGGGGAACTACACAGGAAGACATGCAGGGAACCAATTTAGCATTCAAGTCAGACAAGTAGATTTTAAATATTTAATTTCAAGTTTTAGCCGCTTTTCGGATTTTTTTATCAGAATAAGTGAATGTTGCAAACAACCCATTCGCACCCCGTCTATTGATTACAATCCTTGTATTGTTCAATTTTCTTAGTCGTACGAACATTCATAAATTTTTCATCTTTTTATAATAGATTATATTGTGATGTCACAGTGTGTCATTTTATTTTGTTGACGTACTATATGCAGTTCGACATGGTACATAAGGAGGGTGTTGGGGTGTTTCCCACATCCGCCACCTTTGTAAAAAAAAATACAAAACAAATCCACATTGAATACAGCAACATTGCATCATTGGAAATCACACTAGCACTGTTACGCAGCATGTGAACAAAAAAAATTCAGCACTTACAACTATGATCAGTAGTCTGTTATTGGCATTTGCCGCATCTTACAGGGGATAATTTCCAGGTTACATGCAAATTAAACCAACGTCAACCATAACGCACCGAAAATCACACTAACACTATTACGCAATATGACAACAAAAAAAAATCAGCACTAATACGCATGATCAGTAGTCCGTTATTGGCATTTGTAGTGTCTTAGAGGGGATATTTACACCAATGTTAACCATAACGAGATCACGCATTATTCCACACAACTCATTACGTAGCTATCTAGAGACATTGTATGCGACTTGTGTACGCAGTACCATGGCGACACATAATAACATTACACAAAATTATTTCACTAAACAACACGCACTCCATTTAATCGTTTCATATGTATTCCATAACACATCATCAACATATACATTCAAACATGTGTATATACCATCCGATCATATATCTAAATAGCACATTCAACACCACCAGAATATATCACATTTCCGTGTGGTATAAACGTTAATATGGGGGGCTGTGTCACAACCCAAACCCGTTCCTATAGATTTAGCATCGTAACTGGCCAGTAATCCTTGGATTACGCCTCTTGACTGATTAGCATATAATAAGGGGCGGCGGAAGCAATTATACAAAATATAAATGGTCCAATGAGCTGTGACGACATACATGAGACAGAATAATTTAAAACTTTTATAACATAAGAGTGACGACCAAAAGATAACATATTTACATAACACTCCCAGAAGTGTAATATCCGAGATTCGTCCCAACTTAACAAAACAACATAGACTAGCATGAACACAAAAACAACCATGAAACTTGACTTTGGTCGAAACCTCCTCGGGAGGCACAAAGGTTGGCTGACAAGACTGGATCTTAGGCCATCAACTCTGAGTCTGGTCATGTGCTTGCTCACCTACATACATAATATAAATAGTGAGCAGAAGCCCAGTGAATAGTAACGGAGTAAAGGGGTTTTAATGAATGAGTCCATACAAATTCAGAAATCATAATTCATTTTCATATTTTTGTCCAGATCATACACATAAACCATAAGTCTTGCTTAAGCATACGTGGTATATCCTTTAGCGCTAACAGACCAGATACAGAAGATATACAGAACGTGTGGTGGTTACGAATAAACAGTTCCATAAAGGAACCTCCGGATCCGGGTAACAGAGAATAAACATGCTGAGCTCCATGATGGAGCCTCCGATACGGGTAACAGAGTGCAGACATATTAAGTTCCATAATGGAACCTCCGATACCGGGTAACAGTTATCACATACCACATGATACTAAGGATGCCACGAATACGTTATCAGAAATTGGACAATCATTCATTGTACAAAACATATCATTTCAGAAAACAGATCTTAATTCATCATACAAAAAATAAATAATGTTTGAACATAGCTTTACTAAGTATTACTCACCGTTGACTTCGAGTGTAGACAGACAGAGCAAGCTAATCAAATGGTTCGAGGCACGTGACCTACATGAACATACATACAAACACACACTTGTAATACACGCTTGAATTTTTCGTAACTTGTTTTATTTGTTTTGGCTTGTTTCTAGCCTTTAATCCTCATTATGGAGTCTAAAATATGGCCTAGGAATGTCTAGGATGGAAAAGTGGATCCAAAAATGCACTTGAAAACATTTTTTCAAAGCTTGCTGAAAATAGGGTCCACGCTCGAGCGGACATGCAGACGATGAAGCTCTGCTTGAGCGTGACTTTCCTCGCTCGAGCGGACTGCAAACTTTTGAAAAAGTACTGGTTGCATGTTTTTTACGCTCGACAGACTCTCGATCCCTGCTCGAGCGTGAGACTCAGACCCTCGCTCGAGCGGACTGTAAAACACATGAACTTCTGGACGTATGCATTTCACGCTCGAGCGTGACTCTCGACGCTCGAGCGGAAGTGCATGTACTCAGAGTTCACGCTCGAGCGTGAAGTCCCCCGCTTGAGCGTGGATTAATTTTCTGGAATTTTCAGATTTGATCTCCAAGCTCAAACTCAACCTTTACACTTCAAAACTCAATTTTTTCAAGGCTAAGACTTTGGAAAACACTTAGAAACTCATAAAACAACATGTTTAAAGGATCATTTCAAGGAATCATGGCCCAAAAGCATGCCAATTGTGCATAAACTCAACTTAAACTTTATAGATAATCCAAAACATGACATGCATGAAATGATTTAAACTTTAAGCCTCCAAATCATGATCCAATGTTACCAAATAACATGAAAATCATTGTTTTCCCAAAATTAAAGTGAAATCAAAACATGCATGAGGGAATTCTTTGAAAATTAAACTCAAAACATGGAAATTTATGCATGCATGCATGGATTGATTTAGTTCCCTCTAATCCTAGCTCAAACCTCACATGAGTTCATCTAATTCACTAGAATTCTTGCACTAATAAATCAATTTCATGATTAAGAGGGTGAATGCCTACCTTAAGTCTTGAATTTCCAAGTGTGGTAGCTCAATTATGCAAATCTCCTTCGATTTCTCCTAAATCTCAAGCAATTCCCTTGTTGAATTCAACTTTCTTTCAACTCTCTCTCTCTCAAGTATTTTTTTTGCAAGAAGGTGGGACATGAATGGTGTCTAACATGTATGAAATGAGAACAAAGCTATGGTCTTGAGGAAGCCCACTAAATGGCAAACATGTAATTAACCCAAGCTCAATTAATCAACATTATTTATTCTAATTTAATCATTCCCAATCGAACTTCGATTGAACCTACCATAAAATTCTAAAAATCCTAATTAACACATAAATCTAGTCAATTTCACAATCGGAAGCTGATAAGGCCTTCAATTCACAAGCCGAAACTAGAACGTGAGTAGATCTTCCTACGCCTAACAGATATAGACACAAACAATGCAACACACACACATGCAGTTTAATTCAGAATTTCACCTTAATCGCTAATTAGGCATAATTAATCATGGAACGTTAATCAGAGGTCGGGGTTGTTACAGGCTGGTAGGGTGTGGTTCGCTTATTTGTTTTCCACTTATGTACATATGTACGAAATGCACATTAACACCACCACACTACACACAAAATTAGTTCGTTAAAGAACTATTATTCCATCAAATCATGTGGTAAGTATTCCACAACGACAACCAAACGAAACGCAAAAAGCATAATGCATAGCATGCAAAAACCACCATGAATACTACCATGGTAAACAACTGAACGTTCGGTTCACAAACAAAAATGACAATGCAAAAACCACCTTCCTAACCAAAAACTAATATGTACGATATATTGTTTCTATATGTTTAAAGCTAACAACTACACAGAAGTAAACAAATTGTAGCCGACAAAGTCTAGCCGCATAAATCTAATCATTCAACCCCCGCAATGGGTCGTTGATAAAAGTCTTCACCATGTTTGCACGTGTAACGCCCCAAAATAAATACAATATACCCTTCTTATAACAACCATGAGTAGCAACATAAATGAATTGATAAGCTTTCATTAATCAAAGTTTGATATATAGGAGGTGACACATGCGATATACATTCATAAATAGTACATCCTGAATCTACAACATGTGTTACAAGATGTTGAAAAGAACTGAAAGCTAAACAGATAATCATATGCCTTAAAGGTTTATAACTTTCCAAGCCAATGCTTAGGTACATCAAAAGTAAGTCTTAAGCTCAATACATAAAAAGCCCTAGGCTTGTATAAAATTAAACACAAAATACAACACTGAGCCTTTAGCTCCACAGTCTTTCCAAGCTAAATCCTTGGTGAAGGCATATCACCAATACCTAAAAATGATTTTCCTATATAGGGTGAGCCAAAACCTAATAGAAATAATCCAACACAACATATGAATCTTAACAAAGATATATAACAATGAAATGCATATGCAATGCCCATGTCAAAATGTTTTACAATTCTTTCCCAAAATCATGCCATGCTCAGTTTATATCACCATTCTCAAATCATATCCTTTACAATAGAAAACAAAGGGGAATTCTTAAACTGGTATAACCTTTTATGGATATTTCATCCGTGGAAAACCGTCAAACGACACCCATGTAAACGTAGCCTATACAAGCGGTACTATTACCATTTTATGGATGTTTCGTCCACAGGAATTAACACTCATGTATATGCATGGTTTTTGGGACTTTCACTCTAGACACACATGCCAACTTGATTTGGTGATACACACCTATATTCCACGTTCACCCATTTTTCTTAAAATCATATACATTTGCAATGTATTAAACGAGCAACAATGTTCAATGCACATGGATGAGAAATTAGTTTTAGTTCACTTAATTCTCATGAAATTTCTACAACACTCGCAACTATCCTCCACCGGTAGCCCAAAACATATATCTCTAATAAATAGAAAATTTCAATAACAATATACATTATTATCATTTCCAAGATGTGAGCGATATAACATATCCAACTCCACCATCACTATCAATATCCTCTATCACCATTATCAAGACGAGAGCGATATTACAAAACCAACATCATCCTTTAATATTTCTACAACGCAAGTCAAACCCATGATTTTAGAGCAAAACCTCATTTTCTTTCAAAATTATTTTTGAGTAGAGAAAGATATCATTTTAATTACATAAAACCTAACATCATTTCCATTATCTTTACAAGATCAACATTTGATATTTCTAGGGCAAAATCCCAATTTTCTTTACAAATCATTTCCAAAAGTAAAAACCCATCACTTCATCATAGATCAACAATAAACACCTTTCTACAAGCATTTCCAACAAACCATTTGAAAATCTCTCGTTATGATTTCCAACCAAAATCTCCAAAAAATCACAATATTGTTTTAGAAATAATAAATAACTAAGTTAACAATCATAAGAGGGTGCAGAGAATTCCTACCTCAAACTTAAAAGAGGAAGAATGAAGAAAAGCCCATAAGTTTATGGTGACGAAATAACGATTTGCTCCGATCAAAATGAAGCCCTCAACAAGCTTTACACTTAATCTCAAAGGAGCAAGGTGAAGAGATGCTCTTAAGTGAGTAGATCTAAAGATCTTTGAGTAAAAAAGTGAGTTTAAAGAGAGAGAAGAGTGACTCATGGTTTAGAGAGGGCAAAGAAAAGATAAAGTGAAGAAAAGGATAAGTGAGAGCCCTATTTATAGTACTAGGTTAAAGTGAAATAAGGTCTCAAAGTCAACTCAAAAGAACAAGTCAAAATCCCCCAGAAGTAGGGCCTAAAACTGAACTAAAATCTGGAAAAAAACCTCACAGGGGTTGACCCTTGTATTAGTGGTGTCGACCCTTTAGGAAGAATTAACAAAAAAGACAAAGCTGGCAGCAGACAAGGTGTCGACCCTTGGACCCAAGATGTCAACACTAAATTTCAGCAACTAAACTCAGATTCTGCAGTAAACAAGGGTTGACCCTTCCCAGACTGGTGTCGACCCTTGAAGCCAACAACAAAAAGACAAGTGTCGTCACCACTAAGGTTAGTGTCGACACTAAATTTCAGTAGCTATTCCAAGAACATAGCAGCAAGATGGTATCGACACCTCCAAGGTTGGTGTTGACCCTTGGAGTAGAACAAGGCAAGGGAAAAAAGGCAGTGTTGATACCAACAAAGACGGTGTCGACCCTCGAAGCCAAAACCAAACATGGAGAAAAGGGAATGACCATTATGAATATTGCTTCCTGGATTCAGAAATAATAAATGGGTCGGGTCTAAATCAAGATCGCTATAGCGCACAACACGGTGTAGTTAGTACCTTACAATGACTGGTCCATATCATAATGATGCATGTACTACCTCATGATAGTGCAAACAATAATGCCATAGACAAGCCTACATTGGGAAACCATTATGTGCAGTCAACACCATGACCGACGAAATTTAAAAATTAAAAAGTGTTATGTACTCTTACAATAGTATAATAGGTTTACTTACATATCCGCTTTTTGCTGTGGACACTTGGTTACAACCTCGAGAGGGTGGCTGAAATCTTCCTCAATGCTTAGCTCATCCAATCCATTCGCACGTAACGCTTGCTTTATAACATTTGAAACACGTTCCTTCTGCCACACATACAAATAACAACAATTGGCATCTACATCAATCACTGCACCAACACTCGTTTACATAACTCATCATATTTTTCTCAAATATCAAGACATGTTACCAGAATAAGAGCTTCAGTGCAATGCACGTCCCTCCGCACCCGAACGTTGCCTCATTGGGTTGAAATGCTTCCAACTACCATCCTCTATATCATACACCACGAGCGTCCAATGCAATAAGTGGCACATCGGGAAATGAAATAACCGAAACACACTCTCGGCAATAACGTTCCTCAGCACATACTTCTCCATCGAACGGACGTCACTATTTTTGATCATATCCTGCAACACAAGACAACCACGTCATAATTCGACGTCTCACAGTATATTCGTACGACTGTCACCAACCACAACCACTTACCAAACAAATACTGCGAAAGAAGTATGACTTTTTTCCGGATTCATCATTTACATACATTTTCAGTTGCTTGGTTTTCAACAATTTCGCATACACATCGATCACCTTTATTCAAAAAAAAAAATTAATAACAATGAAAATGTTGAACAGCTGCCGCAACATACAAATTTGTAAAACAGGCAATACAAGAGAACATCAATAAGATAAAATTAAGCAATGCAATTGATAACTTACGTTGCCACGTACACCACTTCACTTGACAAGATCTTTCACATCGGTGAAGTACACAGATACGCCATTCACTTTGTCAGCCCATGTGATGGCCTCACACACAGTGGGTTTCACACAAATCAGTACGGGTCTATTAACACAACACCAACATAAAAAGCAATGCTTGTAAGTTCATACCTGTTGCTGTGCCGATTATATGCTTTGGTGATCTTTGCTTTCTTTGCAACTGTCATCATTTTTCATACACCCAACTGGTTGTTTATATAAAACCCAAACCACTTTTTACCATGTAAAATAACTACGTCCACATCAATAACATCATCATCCCTATCAAATTTGTTGTCCCCCCGACGTTGAGCAGGTTTGTGCCATTCCTTTTGCTATGCCCACCCAATACTCAAACTCTGGCAATTTTTGCTTTTTCCTTACTTTGTTTTTAATGTCACGCACAAACGAATTCTGCATACCCATATCTAGCATGCCATCTGCCACATACAAGACCATATCAATTTCTAATTTAGACAAATTGATGTCACTTGGACTATAGAACCGCAGAGGAATAGAATCGGTCACCGAGTCCACATCACCCTACCCATCAACATTGACCCAATCTTCAACTGCACGTAACAGTGCCACATGATGCACTACTACCTCGCCATCTCCATAAACACCCATGCTAGCACCACCAACGTTCCCTCCAAAGTCACCCGTTTGAAAAGCTTGTGTCACATTGTGCACATCATGGTGTGCGAACTGATCTTCAAGCACTATTATTATTTGTAGTAATTCGACGTTCTCAGTTCTTAGCTTTTCTATTTCCTCATCTTTCAATTTCAGTAGGAATCCGTGAAATCCATAATCCGATCCAGTCCAATTCGGTAGGTTTGGATTATTTTTTTCAATCCGTGGTTCGGTTTTGGATTGAATAACTAAAAATCCGTAGTTCACGGATTGGTTTCAGATTGAACTCTACGGTTCCGAATTGGAACCGATTCGGACCGTATACAACTAGTCTATATTTTTATTATACATCCCCCTCATAGTATCTTCTCTTATTCCATATAAAACCTAAACTTAAACCTAAACCCGCATAATATCTTACTTTATTACTTTTGTTTGTTTGTTTTTAGTTTTAATTTGTAATGGTCTAAATACGTATGGTGAAACCAGTTTTCTTATGATTGTTTAAATTCTAGAACAGTATGTCGCTATTATAGAAAGACATGCTGCTATTGTGGAACTAATATAGCGCTATATTTATGTTTTTATGAAATTAAAGTGTTATATATATATTTTTTTGTTATTTAATTATGTGAATCCGTGGTTCTAAACCGAGGTTCCATGATTTAAACGGATTGAATTGGTTCTAATTTTTCAGGAATCGTAGATAATGAATTGGTCCTGGTTTTACTCCAATCTGGTCCAATCCGGACCATGCTCACCCCTACAACACAACGAAAACCACCAACAATGTTTGTAGCTTGCATCTCATTTTCCCTCCGCAACTTAGCAACCTCTTCTTCAAGTAATGTTATCATACCCTTTTTGGTTTTGTTCTGCTTCTCAAGGGATGCAATTGCATTTAGTGCGTTTTCCAGTTTTACTTTATCCACCACGCCATTTCCCTGTATAGGAGTGGGCTCACGCACTACATCTGTCTCCATACCTCCCTCTGCCCTAGTGGTTCATTGCACAAAAACCCTGGTGTGCCTTTCATGTCCATTCTTACCACCTAATTCTACATTCACATCACGCATCCTACCATCACTAGCCAAAATGCTTGCAATTTTCCCATTGACAATACGTGCATCACCACCATGATTGTTTATACCAACGTCGACAACGTAAGCCGCATCTCTCTTTTCCGTTGCAAAGTTTATTCCTATTACGCTTCGTTCATACTCCAAAGATCTCAACTGATAGACCTTCACCTGTGCAAATACAACAAACAGTCAAATCATTACAACTATACGAAGGATCACTAAAATCATACTCTACATAACATAATGCAAATAAGAAAACATCAAATGTACCTGAAAATTGATAGGGCCAATGAAATCCACCCCACGAGATCTATTCAACAATGTCCCAATGTCCCATTTAAGGAACCTCGGAAACATGTTTTCGGTTTGAGGCTTCACTATAGTTGATTGTTCATATAGACAGTACTGCGTGACACGCGGCACATATTAGTTTAGGTAATTACAACGATAAAATAAAATCAACCAAAATATAAATTATTACAAACTAATTAGCAGGTATTGCATACCAGTAACGCAACCACACATCCAATCACCTTCTCCGGTGTAAGATATAAATCCTTGATTGACCACATCAACGTATCCAGGATTGCACCAGTCTAGTCATACAATCTAACACTGTTCAGGTCGTTGACGTACCAAAAAAAGTGCTCAACTTATCGTCTCCCCAAAGTTGGAGAAAAATAGCTTACTACACACGTATAACGCCAATAACTTTGCTGTGTCTTTCTCTTCCTGCCTAGTATGACCACCTACAGCCTGCAAGAATAATGTCTTCACCAATTTGGATGTTATACGCGAAGTGTCATGACACCTACGTTGTATGAAGTCAAATACTGGCCTCTGCCCCAGTGACTAATCAATACGCCTATTCTTACATTGTAATCCGAATATTAACCTTATGTCATTTCTGCCGAGTTTTACACTCGAGCTGCCAATGCTAAATGCATTCTCTCGGTGATTATACGCCCTTATAATTTTTAGTATTAGCTCGTCACACTGTCTAAATTTGTTATGATTTAAATTATTGATGTAGATCACCTCGATCATAACCCCAAACGGTGTCATTTTTAACTGCTTGAAGTGTGCGTCCCACAAATTTACTGAACTCACCAGCTTCACTATCCCTGCAATGTTCGAACAAAAGTTTAGCCTAGTATGTGTTTGACGCAGAAAACCAGTGGCGGGCTTCACCATTTTTTGGCCCACCATGTGTTTGATGCCTTTTGTTTGCTTGAATAGGATGCACTCTCGTATTGTTACCCCAAGTTTTTTTGGCTTTGAAATATCTATGTCCTCAAGCCATTTCCGTTTGCATGAACGCATCTACGGACTTGTACCCCTACCACCTTTTGTACACAATTAGCACCATATTTCAAGTAAACACCACAACCACACAAAACCCACACACATAACACACACACACACACACATGAACACAAGCCACGCAACCCAACATTAACCAACCACCGTATCACACATTTCCACTGTCACACAGACAAACCTAATACATACAGACAAACCACCGTACACCCACATAACCCAATATGGTCAATATTTAACCTCGGGCACGCAAACACATCAACAATGTTGTGAACACTCACATATTGCATACTACTTACGTGTAAACCACGACACGTCACAACACATATATCTTACTTTCACAACCAATAAACCCATATCGCAACCCCACACATTTTCACACACGTATATACTCCAACAACCCAATCAAATGGAATCTAACAATAACACAATACTCGCATATCATTCACGGCATACACAAACAAACCACACCACCTCACTTAACCAAATTAAAACCCTAGAATGCGATACAAGGAAAATAAACATTAACATATATGATTTTGTGAGGCATATGGCGACGTAACGAATAAAGACCAAGGACCATGGCATATACGTTTATCCGCCATTGATTCAGGTGACGCACAACAACGATGAAACAAGGCAACCGGGATAGCACTGTCCTGCGCACCCCTTCGAAATGTGACAGTGGCTCAACTCAAATGTGCCAACAAATCAACGTCGAAATCAAGAAGATTCAGTATATCCCTCAAATCTCCCCGCGAAAATCACAAACAATATAGACGATCAATCTATTTTTCAAATTTGGGAACGCAGTAAATGTATCGCTCCAATCTAGGGTTTCAAAATCCCAACGTCACTGCCTATTCAATTACAATGGGGTTGGGGTGTGGATACCAGATTTGTAGTTTGATCAAACGGGTCAGGGGCGGGTTGTGTGACACCGGTCAATATCAATGTACACACAAACAAATGGTGCTACAAAAACTTTCGTGCACTTTTTTGTTCTGTGGCACCCTAAATGTGACACGTGTCAACTTACCCACTAACAACTGGTAACACGAAAACCCTTAGTGCGGTTTTTTGTTTTGTGGCACCAAAAATGTGGCACGTGACCCACATCAACCCAATATTGAAGAATGTGTGAAAACACCCTTACTATGATCAGCTAAGTGTGACACACGCGCGCCCCCATATTTAATCTCATCCAGCTGTAACACTCCTACCAACCCCACTAATGGTAATTTCGTCATTTCACAAAGTGATGGACCAAACAGATCATTATAATTTTTATGGGACTAATTGGATCATAAGATCATAATTTAGGATTTATAGGTAAAATTCCCTTAATAATTTTGAATACGATTATAAATAATAATTTTGAATTTGTATTATAAGTGAAAAGGAAATCCTCATGGGATTTTCAATACAAATGTAACTCTCTCCATTAGTAGGTATTGCAAAACAGAAACTCCACTCCCGTAATTTTAGTCCATAAATCTACTATGAAAACAAATGAAAGATTGAAATTTAATTGGTACAGTGTGAGATTTATATTTAGAATGGATATAAAATATAGATTGATGCTTTTGTGAATATAGTATTATTGATCTCAAAAAGTACTGGCATATTGTGTATGTTACTTTGTGTGGGAGAGGGGAAATCCAAACTATAGTTTTGTTGAATCATAACAAAGTTAGAGCATGCATATCAAGCTAAGCTAGGATAGAGTTGGTCATAACAATGGACCTAGAACACTTTAGGAACAAATAGAATTGAGAGTCAGCTCGATGGTCCGAACTTGCTCTTGGGCTCGGATTGGAAATCTAAACAGCCAGGCTAGGTCAACGCATGGTCCAGCAAAATGCGAACCAACTTCTTCTAGAAAACCACCAATGTTGGACATGATTTTATGAAAAGCGGAATAGCCGTTAGGAGTGGCAGAGAAGTCTTAACCACCTCTAATGACCATTTGAAGGGTATAAGCACAATAATCCAACCAAGAGGGAGGTACACAACATTTTTTACTATCAACTTCTTACTTTGGTGCATAAACACTTATTAACCCTGATGATATTGCTAACCATAGAAGGAGCGGGTCAAGTTGGTCCACGCTTCCCAAGTCGTTATCCAATTGTTGAGCCCACCGAGAAACCTATAAAAGAGTTCAACAGGGTACGTGGTGAAGTGAAGTAGAATAGATAGGGAAGGGGAAGAGAGTAGTGGATCGTGGGCGTACACGTGGCATAAGCCTTTAATGGGGAGGTGACGCGTTGGTACAAAGTGAACGACAGGGTGATGTAGGGCAGTGAAAAGGCGGGGCGTGAGAGTTTTCCGAAATTTTTCAAATTAGCGAAATTGAATCTTGACGCTTGTAATATAGGCAAACCGTGGGCATTTGGGGTTATTCGCTTTACCTACTTTATTGCAAAAAACCAACACATCCCTGAAGTGAACTCAAGTATGACACGCCGCTGTAACACTTTGCGAACTTCCTTGTGCCAGCGTCCGAAGTAATATGTAGACACGTAGGAGAAATGGCCCAAGAGGAAGTGCCAGCCGTGAGGCTTGATTCGTTGGGTGATGATGATGCACTAGAGTTGATGGAACAATATCGAGTGGATCGAAGGGAAGTGAGAGTAATTAGTCAAGCGGTGCGGGCTCGTCCTACGACGATGATCACGGTCGCGAGGCCCATTAGTCAAGTGGAGCCAGGCCATTGGCACACCAAGCCAGACAAATCCATACTTATGGTAGAGGAGTTGGAGGGAATATAGAGGAAGTACCAAATTTCCTCAGAAAGAGGGTTGAGGCTGCCCATGTCCAAGGAGAGGGCGTCGGATATACGGTCGGACGAATTCAACCTTTACGAGAAAGCACTGCGTGGGGTTTAAGGCTACCACTCCCCCAAATAGTGGTGGATATGCTGAACAGGTTAGAAATGGCACCATGGTAGTTGATACCGAACGCCTGGAAGATATTAATGCCTGTGCGAGTGCCTGGCAGTAGGCGATCGGAGGGGTGGCCATGACTGTAAAGGAATTCTTCTCTTGCTACAAGGCCTCCGGTTAACAGGAGACGTGGGTGACGTTGCAGGCAATAGTGGGGCGGGGTGTAGTGGCGGGCTTGCTGTCCTTGGTGAAGAGGTGGAGACCGAGATGGTTCTTCATATCAACGAATGGTGGAAAGGGAGTTCACACAACATGGAAGGTCCCCACAAAATTAGTTGAGCCGAAGTTGGATATGGCGGCCGAAGACCGGGTGAAGAAGGTGAGGGAGTGGAATGAGGAGAAGGGGATGGGGTGGGACGAGTTGGTCCTTCCGTGGACGTTGTTTACCCTGAACTTGGGACAGCAGCCGTCGGAGGAGGATCCGACGAGGGAGGAACTGGAGGTACGGAGGAAAGCCGAGGATGAGGAGGAGAGGAGACTGTTCGCTAGAGCGGATAAATACAAGGAGGCACAATTTGGGCCTGCCCCTAAGCTGGTGATGAGGGAGCAGGTCTGACCGCGTCCCAAACCACTGGGCGACAAAGACCTAACTGGCTTTGCCCCTCTGCTGCCCCTAGTAGACCCATTGAAGGAGAGGGGTAAGCAGGAGGTGGAGGCGGTGTTGAAGAAACCATTGAAGAAGAGGGGGCGTAGAGGGGGGAAAGACGCTCCTTATTTAAAAAAGATGAAGGTTGGGGGGGAGGCTGCCCCTATGGTGGAGAAACTGCGGAAGGAGAGACGACCCAAATGCCGAAAGAGGACAAAGGTCCGAGCGCCCAGATACCAAGCGAGCATTTGGGCCCAAATGTCTAGATAACGACAGCGATGGTACCTGTCCCAGAAATAACCCCGAGTTCCAGTGAATGGAAGATTGGGATCAGTAAACCAAAGACAAATGCTGCACTGGCGACCGCATTGTACCACGCATGTGCGCTAGCTGGTCTTTTAGCAGAAGGGGAAGAGGCCAGGGTCGCGGCCGACCGATTTGTTGGAGTGGTGGAAGATGCAGCCGTTCGGTCAATGGCGAGGTTGACAGAGGCTGATCTCCTGAGGGGGTTTTACTCAGCCCAGATGGAGGCTGCGACCTTGGTGACTGCCTTGATGAATAAAGCGGCACGCTCGAAGATGGAGGTAGAGCCGTTGAGGGTCCAACTGGAGGAATCAAAATTGCAGCTGCACAACCTAAGGGTTGAAACAGTAGGGTGGAGGAAGGCCGCTCGAAGTGCGTGCGGGAAGGGGTTGGAGTATGCGCACAGAGCGAAGGTCATAGAGGTGCTGGCGGTGGTGCAAAATAACTCGGCGGAGCCAACTAATGCCAAGCTCTTCGCAACCAAGTCAGAACTGGAAGCGGAGCGCCGTAAGGCGATATCGCTTGAGCTCGAGTTGGCAGGCGAGAAGAGGAGGCTAGGGGAAGTCCAGCAAGCTTGTACCACCGCCAACGAGATGTGTGAGGAGGCTATGACCTGTAATGAAGATCTACGCGCTCAGTCAATCAAGGAAAAGGAAGAAGCAGATTAGCGGATTGCAGAGTTAGAGAAGGCCGTGGCGGAGGAAATGGCCCAATTGGCGTCTGAGAGAGCGGTGTACCCCGACCTGTGCAAGGCGGCGGTGGAGCAATTCAAGGAGTCCGCCGAATTCCAGATAGCCATCGATGTCGCGGTCGCCAGAAGCTTAGTGAGAGAGGGTGATGGGGGGGCTGGGCCGTCGGGAGCGGCCGTTGGAAATAGGAGTGAAGATGAGGTGATCCAGAGCTTCCAGCTGTCGGATTTTTATAAGCATGAAATGGTTGAGTTTTGGGACAGTGGCTAGAAGGCCTTCAAACAGAAAGGGGAAGAGCTGTTCCCAGATGTGGACTTCAGCCGCATGGAGATAGGCAAAAATGACGTTGCCCAGACCCCCCTGGACGAGGGGGTTGAAGAGGAAGACCTAGGCTCTAGTGATGAAGAGTGACCTTTGCAAAAATTTTGGGTTTGTGTTTTTTGTTTATTTTTTGTTGTGTGTAATTTCTGTAGTGAATCGTATGTAACCGTAGGTTTGTAAATAAAACAACGAGTTTTCCCTTGTACTGTTGTCGTTATTTCTTCTGAGTTGTAAATTGGAAAATAATGAAAATGGCAGAGCAGAATTTAATGAAGAATAGTTGTAAAAGTAAGGCTTGTGCATGACTTGTGAAACTTACTAGTAGATTGTGATGTGAAAAGTTTAGAAATGGGCAGCCAGCCTAACTCGTGAGAAAACCATGATGCAAAAAACGTTAAGAATAGGCATGCACGACCATGTAAAAATGTTAAAAAATTAAAGAGTGGCGTGGACGACTATGGACCTGGATTCAACTAAATTAAAAGTGTAAAATTAGGAATGTAAAAACTGTTAAAAAAGTTGTAGTATGGACCTGGATTTTAACTAAGTATGGCGACCACCCTGTAATATCAAATTACGAAAATAGACCGTTCGAATTCTTCATTCGAGTTCCAACTAAGACTAGGAAGGCTCTATTATGTTGAAACTTTAATTGACTCAGTTCGACTGAGCTTTTCGTGCTCAATCTGGCTGGGGCGTAATTAACACAGTCTGGCTAAGCTTTTCGTGCTCAGTCTGGCTGAGCCCTTCGTGTTGAGTCTGACTGAGGCTTTAATTAACTCAGTCTGGCTGAGCTCTTCGTGCTCAGTCTGGCTGAGACTTTAATTAACTCAGTCTGGCTGAGCCCTTCGTGCTTAGTCTGGCTGAGGCTTTAATTAACTCAGTCTAACAAGTCGTTATTAAAACACGACACAGATAACGGAGACATAAAATCTTTGTCATTTAAAGCATACCCTATTGATCATAAGTTTACACCATGTATGAAGAGGACAAAAATAACCAAATGTGTAGATGGTCAAAAAACACATACAACAAATGGTCAATACAAAAATAGAACATGACACTTTACTGGAAATAACGCTTCACGTGCTCGGTGTTCTACAAGTAGGGGAGGTCTCGGCCTTTCATATCCTATAGTCGGTAAGTGTCCAGGCGAGGTCTGGCCTGAACGACGTAAGGTCTTTCCCACTTGGCTGCTAGCTTGCCCTCGGCAGGATTTTTGGTGGCAAGAGTTGCTTCGCGCAAAACTAGGTCTTCAACTACGAACTCCCTTGGTCGACTTTGCGGTTGCAGTGTGCTCTCATTTTTTGTTGATACGAGGCTCATCTGACCGTAGTGGTTTCTCGGAGCTCTTCAATTAGGTCTAAGTCAGCCCGACGCAATTCTTCGGTCAGCTCTGGATTTGGGTGCAAAACCCTGGGGGTGGGCAGACCGATTTCCACTAGGATGACCGCCTCAGTGCCGTATGTTAAGCAAAAGGGAGTCTTCCCAGTGGGAGTCCGGACGGTGGTGTGGTAGGCCCAAAGTACATTTGGTAATTCCTTAGCCCAAAGTCCCTTAGCTGCTTCCAACTTAGTTTTGATGATTTTCAAGAGAGAACAGTTGGTAACCTCTACTTGCCCATTGGCTTGGAGGTGACTTGGGGAGGAGAAGCATGGCTGAATGTGAAGCTTTGCACAGAATTTCCTGAACTTGGCATTATTGAATTGCTTGCCGTTGTCTGAAACGATGGCTTAAGGGATTCCAAATTGGCATACTATTGACTGCCAGATGAATCTGGTTGTGTTCCGTTCGGTGATTGCGACGAGGGGTTCCACTTCCACCCACTTGGTGAAGTAATCAATGGGGACGATAACAAACTAGGTTTGGTCCCTACCGGTGGGCAATGGGCCAACTAAGTCGACCCCCCACTTGGCGAATGGGTAAGGACTACAAAGTGTGATCAGTTCTGTAGGAGGGGTATGGGGGATGTTAGCAAAGCGTTGGCATTTATCACACTTAAGCACGAAGTCAGTGACATCTTGGTTGAGAGTAGGCCAAAAGTAACTGGCACAAAGGATTTTGTGGGCTAGTGACCTGGCACCCGAATGATTACCACATACACCCTCGTGAACTTCCCTCATCACGTAGGTCACTTGGGCCGGATTGAGGCATCTAAGGTATGGTTTTGAAAATCCGCATTTGTATAGAAGGCCACTGATGAGGACGTAATTGGATGACCGGGCCCTGACTTTGGCGGCTTGTTGCTTGTCCTCTGGTAACTCCCCACTTGTCAAAAATAGGAGGATGTCCGCCGTCCATGGGATAGGTTCATTCTGGAGGAAGTGGACCTCCTGCTGGTTTGGCAAAATGGCCGGGTGAGCCAGGTATTCGAGGCGAACGCCACGGCTGAGGTCTGACTGGTTGGCCGAAGCTAGTTGAGCCATTTCATCTGCCTTGGAGTTTTCCGACCTAGGTATGTATTTGATGTGGAAAGTGTTGAAAAAGCGAACAAAGGGAAGCGCAATATCCCTATAGGCTCGCATTGTGTCGTCCTTGGCGTCAAATTCCCCCGTGATTTGTCCAACGATCAATTAGAAATCACTGAACACTCGGATATGGCTCGCACCAATGTCTCTGGCTAGGCGAAGACCAACTATCAGGGCCTCATACTCGGCCTCATTATTACTTGCATCAAACAGGAAGCGAAGAACACATTTGAAATAACCACCTTCAGGTGCGGTGAGGATGAGACCAGCCCCACGGCCTTCTTTTCGAGATGATTCATCGACATTGAGGGTCCAAGAGTAGGGATCTTATGCCTCAGTGTTGAATTGTTTGGGTGGGGGGTCCATGGTTGGAGTGGGATTAGTGAATTCGAGGATAAAATCGGCGACATCCTGTCCTTTGATCGCTGTTCGAGGTCGGTAGGAGATTTCAAATTGGCTGAGCTCGACTGACCATTGCATAAGTCTGCCGGACAACTCTGGTTGTTGCATTATCGTCTTCAAGGGTTGGTCAGTGAGGACCACTATTGAGTGAGTTTGGAAGTAAGGTCGAAGTCATCTTGAGGCTATGACCAAGGCCAAGGCCATTTTTTCCAGCAATGGGTAGTTCTGTTCTGCTCCCCTGAGAACTAGGCAAATGTAATAAACCGGACGCTGTACTGAGCTGTCCTTCCTGATGAGGGCTGCACTGGCCGCGGTGCTCGATACGGCTAAGTAAAGAAAAAGAAGCTCACCCGTGAGCGCCTGAGAGAGTAACGGGGGTTGGTCATGCACTGCTTCAATTGTTGGAAGGCCTCCTCGGATTCAGCCGTCCACTCAAAAGCCTGCCGAAGGACTTTAAAAAAGGGGAGGCACTTGTCTGTTGCACGGGAAATAAAACGGTTGAGGGCGGCGACACGGCCAGTAAGCCTTTGAACTTCTTTAACTATTTTAGGTGACTACATTTCTATCAAAGCCTTGATCTTCTCGGGTAAGCCTCAATACCCCGTTGACTGACCATGAAACCCAAGAATTTCCCAGATCCAATGCCGAAGGCATATTTCTCCGAATTCAGCTTCATTTGATACTTACGTAAGGTATTGAAGGTCTCCCGCAGGTCTGCCAGATAATTAGAGGAGAGTTTTCTCTTGACTAGCATGTCATCAACATACACTTCCATGTTCCGACCTATCTGGTGATGAAAAACGGCATTGACTAACCGTTGGTAAGTTGCTCCGACATTTTTCAACCCAAATGGCATGACGCAATAGTGGTAGGTTCCCCGATCAGTGATGAAGGAGGTATGTTCTTAGTCAGACGGGTGCATTAGAATTTGATTGTAGCCAGAGAAGGCGTCCATGAAACTGAGCATTTGGTGTCCGGCAGTAGCGTTAACAAGCAGATCTATGCAAGGAAGGGGTTAACTGTCTTTGGGGCAGGCTCGATTGAGGTCGGAGTAGTCGACACAGAGTCGCCATTTACCATTATTGGTTGGGACCAAGACCACATTTGATAGCCACCTGGGGTAGTCAACGTTCTTGACAAATTATGCCTCCAGTGCTTATCAACCTCAGAAGCAATAAGAATGTTGTGTTCTGGGTGAAAGATGCGTTACTTCTGGTGAAAAGGTCGAAAATGGGGCTCGATGCTCAGACGATGAGTCACGAAGGAAGGATCGATGCCCGGCATGTCAGAATGGGTCCAAGGAAACACATTATTGTGCTCGGTTAGGAGGGTTGTAAGGTTGGCCTTGGCTTGGGGGGATAGTTGGCTGCCGATCTTGGCTATTTTTGTTGGGTTGGTAGGGTCGATGGGGACTTCAACAAGTTCTTCCACTAGTTTCCCCTTGACTAACTCATCTTCGTCTCTAACGTCGAGTCCTTCGATGATCATAGTCTCCTTCAACTTGACTTTTTGGAGTGAAACGACGTAGCATTCTCTGGCCAGAGTCTGTTCCCCCTTCACAGTGCCGACTTCGAGGTCGGTAGGGAATTTCGTGGTCAGATGGTACGTGGAAGTGACAGTTTGAAAAGCGTTGAGGGCGGTGCGGCCGAGGATGATGTTATAAACAGAAGGACAATCGACGACGAGAAAAGTGAGCAACTTAGTGGTCTGCCGTGGGTATTCTCCAATGGTGATGGGAAAATCGATGGAGCCTATGGAGGTCACCCGACTCCAGTGAAGCCAACCAGTGGGGTTTGGAGGAGAGACAAACTTTCTTTCCCGACCTTGAGCTGGCGATAGGCGTTTAGGAAAATAATGTCCGAGGAGCTACCGTTGTCAATAAGCACCTGTCTGACTTTGTAATTGGATTGGAGAACAAAGATGACGAGGGGGTCGTCATGGGGGTAACGGATGCCTGTGCAATCAGCCTCCGTGAAGGTGATGGGCTCCATCCACTGCTTGGGGTGTTTGAAACGGCAGTTCAATGTTGCGACTTCTTTATTTGAGCCCTGCCTAATTTTTCTGAGTTTTGTTCGTTGGGTCGAACAGGATGGTCCTCCACATACAAGCCCGCTGGCAATAACTCTGATTTCCCTGACTGGGGGGGCAGGGTTGCCTTGTGCCCAGGGTTGTTGTGGGGGCCGATCATGGCCTTGGTTAGGTTGTGCGAGTTGTCGATGAGGGATGCACCGGTGGTTTGTTTCTGGTAGGTTCAGTCCTTGGTCGTTGCTGAGGGCGGGCTACCGTGAACCGACTAACTGTTCTTTGAGGTTAACACACTCCTCGGTATTATAACCGTGATCCTGATGGAAACGGCAGTATCTGGACTGGTTTCGCCGGTTGGAAGGAGACCGCGACGGTTGGGGCCCTTTTAAGGGGTAATCTCGTTGGATCTAGTTCAAGACTTGTTCCATGGGAGAATCGAGGGGTGTGTACCGTTCAAACTGACCGGGCGGTCGGGTAAGTGTCGACTGGTCGGCTCGAGCAGGTCGGTCAGTATTCTGAGGTATTTGTTGTGTGTACTGGGTGCTTTTGGTTTCAAAGTCCTTTCTCTTCTCTCTGAGGGTCGGGTTTTTAGCTGTGGAATCTTGTCGGGCGGCTAGGAAATCTTCGGCGTTCATGTATTTTTGAGCTTTGGAGAGGAGGGTTCCCATGGAGGTTATAGGGTTTTTGGAGAGGGAGAAAAGGAAATCGGATGATCATAAACCAGCCATGAAAGTCGTGAGAATGACCTTGTCATCGTTTTCCACCACCTGCAAGGCTTCGGTGTTGAAGCGAGTGACGAAGCTACACAGCGACTCCCCCTCTGTCTGACGGATGTTGAGGAGTTGGGTTACCGGACGCCGCTGGCGCTGGGTACCAATGAAGTGGCTGAGAAATGAGTCACTTAGGTGCTGAAAAGTAGAGACAGAGTCTGTCGGTAGCTGACTAAACCAGAGTCGGGCCGACCCGTTAATTGTTACAGGGAAAGCCCGACACATGATCTCATCAGGGAATGCATGGAGGACCATAAGGGTCCTGTAGGTCTCCAAGTGGTCGACTGGGTCTATTATACCATGGAAAGAGTCGATCGAGGGCATTTTGAATTTAGGAGGTAGGGGTTTGTTCCTATTGGAGGCAACAAATGGTGAGCTGGCTGTGGTAGAGGGTTTATTTTGTATGTTCTGCATGACCCCTTGAAGTTGGAGTTTCATGGCTCGTAGTTCGGCATCCCAAAGGGAAATGTTGTCATCACCAGAAGGCAACGGAGGCTGGACACTACTAGCCTCTCCCTCGGGGGCAGGTGCTTGGAATGGTGGATGTGGGGCCCGAGGTGGCAGGTTCATATCTGAAGGAGAGGGTCACAAGCCCTCTAAGTTTGATGGGTGAGATTGTTGAATGGGATGGCTCGAGGCTTGTTCTTGGTTGGGTGGGATATCTTGAGGTGGTGGAGGAGGTATGAGAAGATCTTTTTGAAGCAAAGCATTGATCGGGGCTTGGTTTTGCACGGCTAGGCGGTTGATGCTGTTGGTGAGTTCTGTGAAATACTGCGGTGGGTTGTTTGGGTTAGGAGGGTCGGCTTGGGGGTCAGCAACGTTGTGTTGAGAAGCCATGAATCTAGTTATGACCATCCACCTTGGGGGTGGCAGGTAGGGATTATCGGGAATGGGTCTTCGGCGACAATGAGCACAATTGCCGCACAGAGCAAAAAGGATTCCCACAGACGACGCCAATGATGATACTGCTAACCACAGATGGAGCGGGTCAAGTTGGTCCACGCTTCCCAAGCCATTATCCGATTGTTGAGCCCACCGAGAAACCTGTAAAAGAGTTCAACGGGGAACGGGGAATCCCCCAGCGAACCCTCCGACGAGCATGTTCGAGAGGTGAGAGTAGGGAGAGAGAATGGAGATAGAGAACTTTTTTTTTTTCTATGTCTTAGAAACCTGGTTACATTCTTTGCTCATCATTTCCTTGTCCATCCTGAGTTGTCATGTTGGCCGAAAATCTATGTTCTAGCTTGCCTTGTTCATGGTGAAGCTATTTTGTTCCGATGTGAAAGGTTATCGTAATAAATGCTGCAGGGAAACTCATTAATGACTGATGTGTGGTGTAATAACTCTGCAAAATCTTTATCTGCTGATGTGGCTGGTTCTCCACTTGTCAAGTTTTTAGATGCCATTGGCGCTTGGTATAACATTGGGCTTCAAGAATGTTGAGTTTTAATATTTGAATCATGGACTGGGCCATAAGTAGTGGGCCATGTCCTTTATGGGCCCACCGATGTCAAACCTAGGCATCAAAGATTCCCTTAACTAACCACCAGCCAAAGTTCCTTGCTTTTCTTGACTGTTTCAGGCAGCTTTTCTTTGAGTAATTGCCGAAGTGAGTAGAGTAAGAACACTACATGAATAATGGACTAATGAATTATTACCTGTTATATTTAGGGTAAATTATGTTGATCTTTCCTAATACTTGGAGAAAATATAATAAGTTTTGCTAATGTAACATAATTATATTAAAATTAATTAAGATTTTAATTTACATAACATTTAATCATCTTTTTATCAAAAAAATTGTTATGAAAAGAATATGTGGATAGCTTTTTGCATTGAAGCCAGCATTATGTCTAACTCCATATTATCGATACTTTTAGTTACATTACTGTTGGTTGCAAAGAGAAAAATTAAATCAATAAAATGATTTTCACATATTAATCAATTGGTTTTTTAAAAAATAAATACTAACTATAATTGTAAGAGCATATACTTCATTTGTTAAGAAATTATAAAATATCAAATAAAACATTTTAAAAAAATAATAAAAATAAAAATAAAACATTTTTATATAAAAAAAAAAAAAAAAAAAATTGAATTGGTGATGTAAGATCAATAAAATGCCGAAATGGACCGTCAAATAATTGTCTCCTTCCTACTGGAGACAAGCTGGTTTCTTTATATAAACACACCCCCTTTCTTTCCCATATGGCAACCCAAAACAAGTTGAAGCTCAAGAGTCACACCCACACACCACAAAAGGATGAAACCACCATCACACCTCCAACTCTCCATCTCAGCCCTGTTATCCTTCACCCTCCTCCTCCACACCTCCTTATCCTACACCCACCACCTCCTCTCCTCCACCACCACCCTCCTCCTCCTCCCTCTCTCCCTCTCCCTCCTCCTCTACCTCCTCCACTTCCGCCACCGCCACCGTCCCATCCTCCTCCTCAACTACTCCTGCTACAAACCCCCTCCCCACCGCCAATGCACTTTCGAATTCTCCCAACACTTCATCCGCTCTAGCCAACTCTTCACCGATCAAAGCCTAGAATTCATGAGCAACATCTACCTCAAATCAGGGTTGGGTGACCAAACCTACGGACCCCCATTTATGTTCCAAGGCACCAACGTCTCCACGCTAAAATCCGCCCTCCAAGAAGCCCAGGAAGGCATGTTCTCCGCCGTTGATTCCCTCCTCTCCAAAACCCAGATCCCCACCCACCTCATCGACACCGTCATCGTTACCTCCGGAGGCTTCTCTCCCTCCCCTTCTCTAGCCTCACAGATATTAAATCATTATAAGATGAATCCCGATGTAAAAACTTACAACTTGAGCGGAATGGGCTGCAGCTCGGGCGTTCTTGCCATCGATTTAGCGGCTCGAATTCTTCGTACCAGCCAAAAAGTCCGATATGCCCTTGTCGTAATCACCGAGAGCATTAGCTTGAATTGGTATTTCGGCGATAATCGATCCATGCTTGTAACGAATTGCATTTTTCGAGTGGGTTGTGCTGCCGCGCTAATCACCAACGACCCGAGTCGCCGCCGAGTTGCCAAGATGGAACTAGTTGACTCGGTCCGAACTCACCACGGCTCGGATGACTCCGCTTACCAGGCAGCGTTTCAGGAGGAAGATGAGAAGGGTAATACTGGAGTTTCACTCACCAAGGATTTGATAAGAGTTGCTGGTGTGAATTTACGTGAACACATCAAGATTCTTGCTCCCCGAGTTTTGCCGCTGAGTCAACTCGTTCACTATGCTTACTCTGTGGTGGCAGCGGCGGTGGCGGGCGGCGGAGCTAAGCCTGTGGTGCCGGACTTCACGGCGGCATTCGACCACATGTGTATTCATACCGGTGGGAAGGCCGTGATTGAGCAGGTGGGGCGAGTTTTGCGACTCAGTGACGACGTGACTGAGCCAGCTCGGATGAGTCTGCACCGATTCGGGAACACTTCGAGTAGCTTGGTGTTTTATGAGTTGGCTTATTTTGAAGCTAAAGAGAGGGTGAAGAGAGGGGATCGGATGTGGATGATTGCTTTTGGGACCGGGTTTAAGGTTGGGAGTTTGGTTTGGAGATCGCTTCGTGATTCGAGCCAAGAATGTGATAATCCATGGAATGATTGCATAGGTGAATACCCATTGAAAAGTTGGTAAATTAAATTTGGTTGGAAAGAAATTTAGACAAGTAATTAATAATAAATTTGGTTAGAAAGAAATTTAGGTGTTATTTGGGATGATCTAAATAAGTGCACTTTTTGATGTGCAAAAAAGTAGAAAGATGATATGATGAAAAAAAGATAAAAAGATGGATTATTTTGGTGTTGCCAAACTTAACCTTAGACAAGTAATTAATAAAAAGGGAGATCGGATCTTCTGTTGGAATTATTAGATCAACTTCTAGCTTTAAATTATTTTTTTTATTATACGAATGAATTATCGTATGAGAAAGAAAAGTTAGGAAGTGAGAAGTAAGATCAATTGTAATCCTTTTTTTTTTATTATTATTACCTAAAAATTGTAATACTTTTTTATTTAAGAATTTTTATTTGTTAATGACATTATATAAAATGATATTACTGTTGCATTTAAATTTGAGATAGGCATAAGACCCTATGTGCTAATAGTATATGCTTTTTTACCACAGTTATATAAAATTTAGCATTGCCCAAACAATACGCTTCTCATAATTAGGCTTTGTTTGGGATGTGGGTTGGGGCAAAATTAGTTAATAAAGACAAAACATGCTATTTTAATCAATAAGATAAAACATTATATCTAAATAATAATAATAATTTTTTTTTCTCACAACTATCAAATCAATTATAAAAATAAGTCAATTATCATCTCAAGCACAATTTATTTAGTCAAAATAAAATAATCAAAAAATCAAATTAAAAAAATTTATCCCAAAACGAAAGCTAAGATACAATGGGACTACAGTTAGGTGGGGCGCACCACATTTTGGTGAACTTAAGGTGTTTTTTCAATGATATGTTCAATGATATGTTGAAGGGCTTGTTCTGTCAAAAATGGAAAAAGCAATAAAGCCGAATTTTGAGCTCACTAATGCTTACTAAAATCCTGTGTTATATTTTAGTATTTTTAACTTTGACATACATTTAGTTATAATTAAAATTTTGCAATTTTTTTTTTAAATTTATTTTACATCTCTCATGATAAGGCACATATAATATTTTTATTTGACATTTTGTGAAAAAAATAAAAGAAATGTAATTTACGTCATTAAAACAACATTGCTAAAATATAACAATAGCTAGTTATTTAGTTGTTTTTTTTTTTTTGGGGTAAATAAGGAAATGCATTAATTAGGTAGGGTCATCAGATAGTTGCTAACAATACAATGAGGAGTAGATATATAAATATGCAAATCCTTCCTCTAGTTTGATTCCTTCATTTGCAAGTAGATCCGCACAAGCATTCAATTTCCTGTAAATGTGCTCAATATCTGACACTTTGAGCTGGGCCATGAGGAACCCTCCAGCAGCGGCTTGGCCTGGATTCCCTTTCGCGGCACCATCAGTGTTGAGCTTAAATCTGCCAGTTTCAGGTGGTTTCCAACCTGTAAAAAGGTTAGAACGGGGTCGAGGGGATGGAGAATAATTGGAAGTTATTATACCTATATCATGGTGTATATATGGTATATATTTTTACATATATTATGTATTAATTTTCTAGATATATTAACAGAAGTAAACTGCCATTCTAATTTTGCCACAAGGGAGGTGTGGTTTGAAGCTAGTTATTTAGGCCTAGTTTGGGAAGACTAAATAAGTGTACTTTTTGACTTTTTATGAAATATGGGTTGGGTTTGGGTTGGGTTTGAAGTGATGTGTTAGAGAGGTGATATGACTTAAATAAGATGATGTGACTTAAATAAGATAGTGACTTTTTGACTTTTTATCTTTTTTCAATTATGCGAACTATTGAAAATGCTCTAACTTCTTTATTTTGTTAAGGGGCTATGTTTTGCTTTACAATTCAATACTAGGAGAGTACCACTTTAACATGTTAATATAATAGTTCTGGATCAATAAAAGCAATAATTACAAGATGAGTGGAGTGCAAAACAAAATAAACCCCATCTATTTCTTTTCATGTACCATGTGCACGTATCATAATAATAATGTAAAATTAATTTTCCTGTAATTCTGACATTAAATTGTTGGTTTGAAGTTTTAATTTCTCTTTCTTTTTGTTGAGATGGAAGTACACATGTGAATCCTGTAATTTTATTCGCCAATTGGTCTTTATCGTTTTTGGTTTTTGTTTTTTGACTATGGATGAAATATAAGGACTTCATAGTTGATGAAGTCCCACACTTCGAACTCATCTCAACATAAAACTCTAATAGTGTGTTTGGTTGGGGGATTTTAGAAGGAATTTGGAAAAAGAAAGGAAAAATATGTGTGAAATTAGGTAAAATATATGTATATTTTATTCACATTTCACCTACCTTTTTCATTTTCCTTTTCAAATCCCTCTACAAATCTTTCAACCAAACACAACATAAAAGATTAACAAAGGTAATTGGGTTAGCAAGCTCAAATTTATAGAGCACCTCATATAAGTTTATAAACTTTAATTTGGTTTTGTAAAGTTGTTTGAGTTTGCAAACTTTGATATTAAATTTTATATAAGGAGAATTTCAATTTCATTCAATATTTTTTTGTGAAGTTTTAATTTTTTTAAAAAAAACCTGTATTTATCACGTGTTGTTACTATATGATATAACATCACCGAATCATCAATTGTTATTTCGTTATATTGTCTTTTTCAAGCATTGACATATACATGATAGATTTTACTATTTAAATCAATTACAATCATAGAAAGTATCACATGATAATATCTTCTAAAGTACCGAAATTACGCTCTCAGAAATCTACTATCAAACATAAAAAATTACTCCAATGTCCTATTCGGCAAAGCAGATAATGTGAATGGATCTCTATGACATTATCGCATAAGAGCATTTTTAGTGAGCTCTTTTAGAATCGTTAAGTCTTTGGCATATCACTCAACCTCAGAAAAACCCTCCAATTTGTGTGTTAATGTATAGCTAATTTAGCTTTGAATTAAAAGGTGTGCTTATTCTAGCAAATGCGTGAGCACAGGGAGATGGGGATTTGTTGTAATTTTTTTTAAAATTTGTAATCATCTATATTATCATTACCTGTATATAAAGCATATAACTCTCCATATTATCATTACTAGTATAGAAGGCATATAACTCTATCAGTATGAACTGTTTCTTTTCTACTTTCTTTTTTTATTTTTTTAATTTTTTTTTTTAATTATCAAATTGTTTCAGTACAACCATCTCCATATAATTACTTCAAATTTTGATTAGTTTTTAAAGTTTTTTCTCCTTCTACATTCAATTAGTTGATTTTTATAGCAGGTCAATTCGATGTGCACACCGTCTAATAAGATTTATATATATATATATATGTAGATTTTCCTCTTACTTAGTCATCGTTTGAGATGTGAGTTAACTTTTTTATTTTTTGACGAAAAAATGAAATGATTATGATTTGGATGTGATATTTTGTGCTATTTTGTCTTTTTGTAACTAAAATAGTCAAAAAGATATACCAAACATAACCTCAATATACACTTTAATTACGTAATTGGAGCACTGACTCATTATCTAAACTAATAAACACTCAATGTACAAAATTATAACCCAATTTTATCAATTAACACATATTATAACACGCAAAATTTAAGGATAAATTGTGGGCCAATCCTATGTGATGGATTTAATTATCTACAAGTCTTGTATGTTTTTTTAATGCACTGATTTTTGTGCCCCAAACCCTTTTTGAGAATATTAACAGGTGAAAAAGATAATAGTAGGACCGACCATAAAAATCGAATGAATCGTAAATCAGTCCAGTCTGGTCCATACCAAATAGGCAAACCGTACTCACGGTTCAATCCATGATTTTATAATTACGAATCTAGTTGGAATTGAACCGGACTGTTTGGATTATATATATAATTTATTACTGAATGTAAACACTAAAATATTTTATTAATATTAAATTAATATATATATAAATTTTAATTTCTACTATTATAAGTATATTTTTGTGTAGTGATAGAACTAGTTTTAAACAATCCGGTAAACAATTCTTAAGTTGTAAATAATGATAATATTTTTAAAATTTGTGGTTCCAAATCGAACCGAACTGGGGTTTAGTGGTTTGAGTTGGATTGATTCTAAGATTTTCACAGATTGATTCCAAGATTTTCATGGATTGATTTGGATCCAAATTTGATAAAACCGTAGGTAATGAATTAATCTTAATTTATGGCTAAACCGAATCAAACCAAACCATACTCACCCTTAGGGAATAGAACTTATAAATTAATAAGTCTGATAGATAGGATCGACTCATAAAGCCTACTAAATTTAAAAGGCCCATTGAAGAGCCTCTGAAAACACCCGACTAGCCGCTCCATCAACTTCGGCATATCAGCCCGCAAAAAAACTGGACTTTCATTTTTTGGGCCTTATTTCTGGGTCACACAAAGTTCGAAGCCCTGTTTCCACCCGTATCCTGTTCTCTAGGCGCATGTTAGAAACGACGGAAAGCAAACAATCAATTCTTATCCGAGAGAAAGAGAGCTCACATGAGGTGCGCAGGATAAGAAGCTATGCCACTCCTCCTTCATCCCTGCAACTCTCTGTGTCTCCTTACCCCATCGCTACCACTCTACAACTTCACTCCTGCCCACAAAACCCCAAAAAACGGATCTTTAAACGGGTTATTCAAATGCCCCGGTTCAAAAACCTCAGTTTCCATTTCTGGGTCACCTAAAACCCTAACTTTTTCTTTGAATTCCTCAATTTGGAGAACAACCCATATCTCCTTTTGCTCACAAAACGAGGTTCTTGAGAAATTTCCGCGTACCCATTTGCCCGAACAGCCCGAAAACGAGGCAATTCAAGAGAGTGAAGAACTTGGCGCGCAATTGCGTGTCAAGCCAACTCCCAAACCAGTTACCAATGAATCTGTCACTGAAATTGATACAAAGCCCCAAAAACCCGATGAGGATGAGGTTTTGAAGCCTTTCTTGAAGTTCTTTAAACCTAAGGATTCATTAGAAGAATCAATTGATTCAGAAGAGACTAATGAGGAGGTTGAGATTGGGGAAGAGAGTAAAAGGGTCTCTGTTGAGTATTATGATCCGAAACCCGGTGATTTCGCGGTGGGAGTAGTTGTTTCGGGCAATGAGAATAAGCTTGACGTGAATGTTGGGGCAGACTTGTTGGGGACGATGTTGACTAAGGAAGTGCTTCCTTTGTATGATAAGGAAATGGATTATTTGTTGTGTGATACAGAGAAGGATGCTGAGGAGTTTATGGTGGTTGGGAAGATGGGAATTGTGAGGGATGATGAGGCAGTGAATGGAGAACCGGTGCCCGGGAGGCCTGTGGTGGAGCCTGGGACTGTTTTGTTTGCTGAGGTTCTAGGAAGAACGCTAAGTGGTCGGCCATTGCTATCGACGAGACGGTTTTTCAGGCGAATTGCTTGGCACCGAGTGAGGCAGGTTCTTTTCTTGCTTCTTATGTTTTACCCAAAGGCATTTTATGATTCTCTAGTAAATTCCATGGACTTGATGCTTGATGTTATACCAATGTTATGTTTTTTTTAACATCTCAATTCTGCAACATTTTGATTACTTCGAGAGAGGATGATTCAAGAACTTAAAAAGTTTGTGCAAAACAGTAAAAAGTATTAAGTCAAACTTAGCAAAGTAGAAACTCTGCCCTATGGGAATTTGTGACAACAGTAGAAACTGTGTCCTGTAAGAGTTACACATAGTGTTTGTCATGATAATTGGTAAAATGTTTGGTTCAAGAGCGACTATAATAGTATTTAAAGTGTTTCATGATGCAAAAGTTGCTTAATACTTGAACCAGTTGGTGGCAGATACATTATTAAGATAATAAGCTTAGAAAATTTTGGTTGTTGGACACACGTTCCGGTGGCTGGGCAGCAGGGAAAAATCTATCATGTTAACAAGCTTAAATGGACGATATTCGTTGAGCATCATACAGTATTAGTTTTTGATTGATATCATATTAAATTTTGGGCAGATTAAGCAGCTCAATGAACCTATTGAGGTTAAAATTACGGAGTGGAACACCGGTGGCCTCCTTACAAGAATTGAGGTTTGGCTTTGTTCTCTCTTTCTGTGTGTGTGTGTCGTGCACTCCCCAACTCAATACATCACCTTACAGAATTTGGTATTGCAGGGCTTGCGAGGTTTTCTTCCAAAAAATGAGTTAATGGGTAGAGTCAACAGCTTCACTGATTTGAAAGAGAATGTAAGCCAACATTTTTTCGGAATTCTTAATGTATTTCTCAGTAAGATAGTTGGATAGTGATTATTTCTATACCATTTGGGATATACATGGTGCATTGGTGCCTTTATTCTTCAACAGACATCAATCTGAGTTCTTTTTAGTTGGAAGAATTAGAATGTGTGACTTGACTGATTAAAAGATATGAGATACCTTTAAATGTGGTTTCTTCCATTGCATTTTGAATACTTTTGTTCACAAAAGGAAAATGTAGTTTCACAATAGAAAATTAAGAAATAAAATCCAGGCTTGGATGCTTTGCTTGCCTACCCACCCAATGATGCCCTTCCAAGTGGGATGGGGAGAATAAATCTCTTGTTCATTGGATGATGCCACATCGGGGGTTGATGGACTGTTTTCTCTGTAGAATATCAATATTGTGGAGGAAAAGAAGGAAAATTTTCTTCACTGGACTTGGATACAAGTGAGTTTGAGAGTTGTCATGAAATTAGTGGATTTTTGGCCATTTTGTATTCCATGGGTCACAAAGCCTAGAGGCTCAGATTACATGTTTCCTCAGATTTTGATCGCACGAGGTTTTAAAGTTGAGGTTTATATGAGTTATAAGCATATGTGGAGTGTATACAATTTAGAATTTTCTGTTTCTATTGAAACAAATTTATTGATGCAAAAAGTATATACTGAATTAAATCTGATGGGAAACAAAAGAAAGAAAGAAACAAATGCCAAATCACATTTATAAAAAAAAGGTTTCTGCTACCGTCAAAGCACTAGATAGATTAGCACAATGGGGCCAAATTGGATTGCCATCTAGCTAACATTTAGCCTCCGTTTGGGAAGTGGGTTGGCTTTTTGGCTTTTTTAACTATTTTAGTCTGGGCTAAAAAGATTGGTTTGGGAAGGATTTTTTGGCTTTTTTGACTTTTTTTTGTGAGAGAAGAGTGTAATGATTATGGATTGGATGTGATGTTTTATTTGTTGTGGCTAAAATAGCCCATTTTGTTTTTTGTGGCTATTTTAGCCCCAAAACCACTTGCCAAACACCACCTTTAAGTTCTGCTTTCACTATTTTATAATCAAGTTATGAAATTTTCTTCCTTGTTACTTTTCGCCTAGGCTGTTGCTTGCTCTATTTTATTGGTTTTATGCTCTTTACTCATTGTTATTTTCTTTGGTGTAGGTGGGACGCAGAATATATGTGCTGATTACTAGAATGGATGAAAGTAATAATGACTTAATACTCAGCGAAAAGGCTGCTTGGGTCAGTTTTTCTCCTAACTATCTCATTTTGTTGCTTGATGTGTTCCTTGGGTTTAATGTTTGATACTTTTCTCTATATATGTATTTAAGTATATGCATATATACACACATAGGTATAATGAGAGCTTGACTTCGGTCTATAATGTTTTAGGAAATGTTACACCTTCGAGAGGGAACACTTCTGGAAGGAACAGTAAGAAAAATTTATCCATATGGTGCACAAATAAGGATAGGTGAAACTAACAGAAGGTGAGTCTCATTTCATGTCTGGTTTTGTTTTGCAAATTTATCCCAATATGATTAGCATGCTTGCATTTGTCTACTTAACTTTTTTTTTTTTTTTTTTTTTTTTGGGG